>CM038678.1:309179395-309392052 GCA_021605205.1 Aegilops longissima
TGGTACGTGGACACACTCTCCTCCTCTCGTTGCTATGCATCTCCTAGATAGATCTTGCGTGATCTTAGGAATTTTTTTGAAATTGCATGCTACGTTCCTCAACATCACTTGCACGATTGAACGACTTGAAAATAATAATAGTGCAAGAGTGCCATGGACTAAGCTGCAAACATTTTATTCAAAAGGAGAAGACAAAGTAATATGGGCCCTTTGTTAGATCAACAATAATACATATGAGAGCCACTCAACATTTTCATCATGGTCTTCTCCTCGGTATGACTCAATAAAAAGAAAAACAAATTCTGAGAAACACAATGAAATATTTTTGGAGTTTTTGGTTTTTCTTAAACAAGCAAATAAAAGGGGAAAAACAAAAACGAGAAAAACTATTTACAAGGGAAAGCTCCCAACAAGTAAAATAAGAACAAGCAAATCTTTTTGGGTATTCTTTTAGTACTACAACAATTGAAACTAGGAAGAAAAACTGAAAATAAGCAAGAAATATATTTTTGGATTTTCTCAAAGTTTTTCAAACACACAAGAAGAAAGCGAGAAAATAAATTTAGCATGGATAATACAATGTAAGAGTGTGGACACCGACAACTAGAATGAAATGTGTGAACATGAATGTGATGTCGGTGGAAATACGTACCCCCCAATCTTAGGCTTTGGGCCTAACTTGGTAATTGTTTAGTAGCCTTCATAATGGTCGGAGTGATAGCTCGCGGAGGCTCTAGGTGCAGATGCCTCAGCCTGCCATGCAGCCACAACTGCCGCGTTATGAGCTCGGGCCTCGCGTTATCTCAAGAACATAATATCTTCCCTTACTGTGAACATCAAAGAGAGCAGGTGCAGGAAAATATGTGTCCACAACGGAACTTTTATTAAACAACAAGTTATAAGTGAAATTATGGAGTTCACCACTAAGGATCTTATGATGTTTCATAGCATGAAATTCCAAGTACTGCATGGGTAAAATAGGGTCATAAGGCCAAGGTGAAACACCCAGCTCTCTTGCTAAGGTGTGGCATAAATTCCACCATAAAAATATCCACTACCAGCATTGTGTTCCAACCTGTGTGCAACAATCGCTCCAATATTATAACTTTTGTCACCAGTGAGAGCGGTGCGTATGAGGCTCAAGTCTGGAGCACAAAGTGTACTACAATCTTGTTTGCCTACAATGCATTTTCCATTAAATAATGCAAAGTACTAGATTGAGGGAAAATGAATGCTCTTTATTCTACCTTGCGTCACTCCCTAGTCTCACCATAATAAAGACTAGTCAAGAATATCTCAAACTTAGATCTTGGTGGTTCGTCAAGCGAACCCCAAATTGGGATTTTGCAGTAGTAGGCAAATCTCTCTAGAGATATGGTAAATGGATTTTTATACAGTTTAAATGACACCCTAGACTCATGGGGATGGAATTTAAATCCTTTGGTAAAAGATTCAATGAGGTGGAGGTGTTGGTTGCACTTATCTGAAATGTAGGAACCAAGCTCGGCATTGTGAACATATTACTCAATTTCTTCCTTAATACCCACACGCACCATATAATCGTTGCATGGCCATAAGCATGATTTGGTGGCGGCATCTCATATGGAACATTCACTTGGTTCAGCGTAGGACCGACGAGTGGAGCTGCTACTAGAAGATGCCTCCGAGGACCTCCTCCTCGAAGAACTCCTTCCAAAGAGGTTCATCATATTCACGTACAATTTTTGAATTTTTTGGGTCACAAAAATTGGTTAACAAAACTTCATAAGATTGAAAGCAACTACTCATAGGTATGCATAGAGGCCATATCAAGCATTCAAACTACTTAGAACTCTAAGAATTCAACATGCAAGGTCATCTATAGCAGCACCAAGAGTAACTAATTATTCAAAATATAAACCACTAAAGCAAAAACTAATTGGACCAACGGAGGAGTCACATACCAAACAACAATCCCCCAAAACTATTCCAGAAATGAAGCTTCGAGCAAAGAGATCGAAATCGCGGGTTTGAGAGCAACAACACGAGAGAGAGAGAGAGAGAGAGAGAGAGAGAGAGAGAGAGAGAGAGAGAGAGAGAGAGAGAGAGAGAGAGAGAGAGCAATGGTGATTTTTCTGGAGGTAGGTGATGATGTGGGATGATGAGATAAGTGTGGGGCCCATGTGGGGACCACAAGCCACCAGTGCGCGCTTGGGGGTGCTGGCGCGCCCAGGTGGGTTGTGACCTCCTGGTGCACCCCCCTCTGATGTTATTTGCATAAAAAATTTCTTAAATATTCAGAAAAAATCGTGTTAAATTTTCAGAGCATTCTGAGAACTTTTATTTTTGGGACATTTTTTATTGGACGGGAAATTCAGAAAACTGACAAAACATAGCATTTTATTTTATTTAACTAATAAAAACAGAAAACAAAAGGTAGGGACATAAGGTAGTGCTTACTAAATTCATCAACTTCATACCTCTAAAAAATGATCCATTAATAAGGTTGATCAAGTCTTATTAACAACCACTTTCGATTAGCATGAAACCGAAGAACTTTCATAAAACACTAAGTTAGCTCAACGGGGATATGAATGTCCACAACAATAAGCATTTCATATTTCTTTTTAACAATAGGTAGATGTAGTTGAAAACTTCCAATAGTGATTGTCGGAGATGTTTTAATGACATTAATACCATTCACTTGGAAAGTGCGCCGTGTGCTTATTACCATTGATATGAAAAGTGACCTTGCTTTTGTTGCAATCAATAACAGCCCCTGCAGTATTCAAGAAGGGTCTACCAAGGATAATCGACATGTTGTCATCCTCGGGCATATCAAGTATAACAAAGTCAGTCAAGATAGTAACATTAGCAACAACAACGGACACATCCTCACAAATACCGATAGGTATGGCAGTTGATTTATCAGGCATTTGCAAAGATATTTCAGTAGGTGTGAGTTTATTCAAATCAAGTCTTTTATATAAAGAGAAAGGCATAACACTAACACCAGCTCCTAAATCACATAAAGCAGTTTTCACATAGTTTCTTTTGATGGAGCAAGCCAGCAAGGTATAGTGGGGATTCCCGTAGCTCCAAGTTTTTAGGTACTCCATCTTTCAAAGTATAATTAGCAAGGATGGTGGAGATTTCAGCTTCTGGTATTTTTCTTTTGTTTGTGATGATGTCTTTCATGTACTTTGCATAGGGAGGCATTTTCAAGATATCAGTCGAGCAAGTACACAAAAAGACTGGGCTAATCATTTCAACAAAGCGTTCAAATTCTTCATCATCTTTCTTTTTAGTTGACTTGGGTGGAAAGGGCATAGGTTTTTGAACCCATGGTTCTCTTTCCTTACCATGTTTTCTAGCAACAAAGTCCCTTTTATCATATATTTTATTTTTGTATTGTTGGTTAACAAGATCAACTGATGGCTCCATCTCAACATCATTTTCTAGTTCTTTATTATTGGTTTGAGTGTCTTCATGAACCTCATCATTATCCTTTTGATTATCAAAAGGTGAGTGTTCACTACCAATTGAGTTTCAGCATCAGAGGTAGAAACTTCATCATCATTATCAGGAGGTTTTTCTACTTCAGGTTCACTAGAGGCATGCAAAGTCCTATCATTTTTCTTCTTCTTTTTCTTTTTAGAAGGACTAGGCACATCAGTGTTAACTCTTTGAGAGTCTTGTTCAATTCTTTTTGGTGTCCCTCATGATAAATTGGTTCCTGAGTCATTATACCTCCTCTAGTCATTACCCTAACATCGTGATCATTGATATTGTTATTCATTTCATCAAGCAATTCTCTTTGAGATTTAGCAGCTTGTTCTAATTGAGTTTGAACCATAGAGGCTTGTTTTCCCACACCTCTAACATCATTTGAGATTCTAAACAACAAGTCACTCAAGCGAGCAATCATATCAGAATTGTATTTCAATTGTTTCATAACATTTGCATTGAAGTGATCTTGCTTTCTAATGTAATTTTCAAACTCATAAAGGCATTGGCTAGGATGCATATTATAAGGATTGTCATTGTCATTGAACTTCATTAAAGAATTTATGTCTACCACCTTAGGTGGTGGTGGTGTATCAGGCCCATGTATTTCTTCAATAGGAGGTAAATTTTTGACATCTTCAGCTTTAATACCTTTTTCCTTCATAGATTTCTATGCCTCTTGCATATCTTCAGGGCTGAGATATAAGATACCCCTCTTATTCAGAGTAGGTTTGAGCGGTGGTTCAGGAAGAGTCCAATCATCATAATTTTTCAATATGTTCTTCAATAGTTCTTCAGCTTGTCCAATAGTTTGTTCCCTGAAAACACAACTAGCACAACTATCTAGGAAATCCCCAGAAGCATCAGTTAGTCCATTATAGAAGATATCAAGTATTTCATTTTTCTTAAGAGGATGATCAGGCAAAGCATTAAGCAATTGGAGAAGCCTCTCCCAAGCTTGTGGGAGACTCTCTTCTTCAATTTGCACAAAGTTAAATATTTCCTGTAAGGCAGCTTGTTTCTTATGAGCAGGAAAATATTTTTAGAGAAGTAATAAATCATATCGTGGGGACTATGCACACAACCAGGAGGAAGAGTATTATACCAAGTGTTAGCATCACCCTTTAATGAGAACGGAAATAATTTGAGAATATAATAATAGCAAATTTTCTCATCATGAGCAAAAAGGGTGGCTATGTCATTCAACTTAGTAAGATGTGCCACAATAGTTTCAGTTTCATAACATTGAAAGGATCAGATTCAACCAAAGTAATTAACTCTCGGTCGACAGAAATTCATAATCCTTATCGTCAACAAAGATAGGTGAAGTAGCAAACTCAGGATCACATTTGATTTTTGCATTCAAAGTCTTTTCTTTATACTTGCATAATAATTTTTCTAGATCATCTCTATCCTTACAAGCAAGGATGTCTCTAATTGTCTCCTCATCCATAACATAGCCTTCCGGTACCTTAAGCAATTCATATCTAGGAGAACAAGGTCTAATAGGTGTTTCAAGATTTTCAGTTTCAACCTCTTCATTAGTTTCAATAATTTCATCAATTTCAGCATTTTCAAAAGCTTTAGTTCTAGAAAGTTGTTCATCAAGAAATTCACCTAGTGGCACATTATCATCAAGCAAAGTGCTAGTATCATCATAACTATCATTCATAGCAGAAGTAGCATCATCAATAACTTGCGACATATCAGGATTAGTAGCATGTGGTTGTCTTGCAAGTTTACTTATAACATAAGGTGAATCAAGTGCAGAGCTACATGGCAAGTCCTTTCCTTCCATCGTCTTGGAGGAAAAAATCTTAGTCTTAGTGTCCTTCAGATTCTTCATAGTGATAATTTGATAATAATCCCAAGTGACTCCACAAATATATCTATGCTCCCCGGCAACGGTGCCAGAAAAAGGTCTTGATAAACCACAAGTATAGGGGATCACAACAGTTTTCGAGGGTAGAGTATTCAACCCAAATTTATTGATTCGACACAAGGGGAGCCAAAGAATATTTGCAAGTATTAGCAGCTGAGTTGTCAATTCAGCCACAACTTGAGATTAATTATCTGCAGCAAAGTGATCAGTAGAAAAGTAGTGTGATAGTTTTGATAGTAGTAGTAACAACAATAGTAATGGTAACAGTGATAGCAATGATTTTGTAGCAAGTGCAATAGTAACAGTAGTAGTAGTAACTTAGCAAGAACAATATAAGAGAAGTTCGTAGGAATTACTCACTCCCGTGGGGAGCATCATGGAATTGGCGATGGAGAAGGGTTGGTGATGACGAAGATCAAAGAACCCCCTCTCCGGAGCCCCAAACAGACTCCAGATCTGACCTCCCGATGAAGAACAGGGAGTGGCGACGGCTCCGTCTCATGAAACGCGATAATTCATTCTCCCTGATTTTTTTCTAGAAATATGTGATTTTATAGTATCAGGGTTGAAGTCTGCGGGGCCACCAGGTGGGGACAACCCACATGGGTGCGCCTGGAGGGGGGGCCTGGTGATGGTTGCTGCAATTAAGTCGGTATTTCCCCGGAGAGGGAGGGATGATGTTGCATAGCGATGGTAGGTATTTCCCTCAGTGATGAAACCAAGGTATCGAACCAGTAGGAGAACCAAGTAACACAATGTAAGCAGCACCTGCACACAAACAACAACACCTCGCAACCCGACGAGTTAAAGGGTTTGTCAATCCCTTCCGGGGTACGGTGCCTCAAGATTGGCAAACAGACGTGAGGTAAATTGTAGTAGATTGATAGATCGAACGCCAAATAAAATAAATAAAGATAAAACACGGCAAGGTATTTTTGTATTTTTGGATTAATAGATCTGAATAAAAACACAAAGGAAAAGTAGATCGCAAGGCAAATATATGAGAAAGAAGACCCGCGGGCCGTAGGTTTCACTAGTGGATTCTCTCGAGAAAATAGCAAATGGTGGGTAAACAAATTACTGTTGGGCAATTGATAGGACTTCAATTAATTATGACGATATCCAGGCAATGATCATTACATAGGCATCACGTCCAAGATTAGTAGACCGACTCCTGCCTGCATCTACTACTATTACTCCACACATCGACCACTATCCAGCATGCATCTAGTGTATTAAGTTCATGGAAAAACGGAGTAATGCAATAAGAACGATGACATGATGTAGACAAGATCCGTTATCTATTGCGGCAGATAGGGATCCCGTCTTTTTATCCTTAGTAGCAACGATACATACGTGACGGTTCCCTTTCTGTCACTGGGATCAAGCACCATAAGATCGAACCCACTACCGGGCACCTCTTCCAATTGCAAGATAAATAGATCAAGTTGGCCAAACAAAACCCAAATATCAGAGAAGAAATACGAGGCTATAAGAGATCATGCATATAAGAGATCAAAGAAACTCAAATAACTTTCATGGATATAAAAAGGTATAACTGATCATAAACTCGAAGTTCATCAGATCCCAACAAACACACCGCAAAAAGAGTTACATCATATGGATCTCCAGGAGACCATTGTATTGAGAATTCAGTGAGAGAGAGGAAGCCATATAGCTACTAACGACGGACCCGAAGGTCTACAAAGAACTACTCACGCATCATCGGAGAGACACCAATGGAAGTGGTGAAATCCTCCGTGATGGTGTCTAGATTGGATCTGGTGGTTCTGGACTCTGCGGCGGCTGAAAGAATATTTCGTCGACTCTTCTAGGGTTTTGGTATTTTTGGGGTATTTATAGAGCAAAGAGGCGGTCCGGGGGGCACCCAAGGTGGGCATAACCCACCAGGGCGCGCCTGGGCCTCCTGGCGCAACCTAGTGGGTTGTGCCCCCCTCGGGGCACCCCCCAGGTGCAACCAGGGCCCATTGCCTTCCTTTTGGCCCATAAAAAATCATCATGGAGTTTCATGGCATTTGGACTCTGTTTGATATTGATTTCCTGCGATGTAAAAAACATGGAAAAACAACAACTGGCACTTGGCACTATGTCAATAGGTTAGTACCAAAAAATGATATAAAATGATTATAAAACATCCAAGATTGATAATAAAACAGCATGGAACAATCAAAAATTATAGATACGTTGGAGACGTATCAACATCCCCAAGCTTAACTTCTACTCGTCCTCGAGTAGGTAAGTGATAAAAACAGAATTTTTGATGTGGAATGCTGTTCATCAAGACATATCATATTATTTTCTTTATAGCATGGACATTTGGACTTTTATGTGATTCAAAGCAATAGTCTAGTTTTGACATAATAATTTAGATACTCAAGCATATCAACAAGCAACCATGTCTTTCAAAATATCAACGCTAAAATAAGTTATCCCTAGCCCATCATGCTCAAACATTGATCCATTCATGAAACACACTTGAATATTAACTACACCCAATACTTGGGCACGATCATATTGCCTCCTAGTTGGTGCTTTTGTAAGAGAAGATGGAGACTCAAATTCAAAATAAAAATTGCATAAAGTAAAAGAAAGGCCCTTCGTAGAGGGAAGTAGGGATTTGTAGAGGTGCCAAAGCTCAAAGCGAAAAAATTGAGATAAAAACATTTTGGGAGGTGTATCCATCCCACCAACGAAAATGACGCAGAGCTACGAATAATTTCCATGCTAGATATGCCATAGGCGGTTCCCAAACAGAAAATAAAGTTTATTTCTTTTTCCACCATTCTTTCACTTTCCATGGCTAGCCGTATCCACGGGTGCCTTCCATACCAACACTTTCCAAGGAATTTATTATTTGAAACATAAAGTAAATTCATTTTTGCATTTCGGGTTGGGCATCCCTAAGACCTTTGCCTTACTCTCGTGCAATGACAAGTGAATAAACACTCAACGTGAGAATAACACATCCAGCATGGAAATGATTAGCCACCGTTACCATTCCACGAGCGAAATAAACACACAAAAGCAAAGTTTATTTTGAAAATTAGAGATGGCACATGCAAATTTGCTTAGAACGGCAAAAGAATATTGCATATAGGTAGATATAGTGCACTCATGTGGCAAAACTGGTTTAAAGGATTTTGGATGCACAAGTAGAGGTCATACTTGGTGCAAAGTGAAGGCTAGCAAAAAGATTGAGAAGCGACCAACCAAGAAACAAATAATCTCATAAGCAAGCATTAAGCATAATTAACAACGAATAATGCGCCACAAGTAGGATATTGAAAGTGCAACTATCCCTGGGTGGTTTTGGTGATTCCTAACAACATATAGCTCATTGAGCTAATACTATCTAGAGATAAATATTTCAGGAAAGCTCAATGATTGGCATGGCATGGATTAGGAATGTGGACCCCTCAAAATGCTAAGGACACATGTTGGCTCAAGCTCAAGACTCTACATTTTACTTTTAGTGATCCAAGATCACATTGAGTCCAAAAGACAATACTATTAAAAGGGGATGAGGTGTTGCTTAATGAGTTACTTGCTAAAAATGCTTAGTGATATGCTCCAAAACCCTCAACTACTTTCTCATATCCACATATGTCCCAAACCAAAAGTCAAACTCGGCCCTACCAAAATTTCCTATCAGGCACCACCGAGTTCACTTGACATAGCCACTGCCACAAACCCTAGTCACTTCGGTCTCACCGATAGGGATCTCGGTCTCACCGAGATGGGATTGCAACCTCTCTGTTTCCCTTCGTAACGTTTCGGTCTAACCAAGATGAGCGAATCGTTCCCACCGAGTTTGCCTGACCAACCCTCTGTTTGCTTATTACCTAAATCGGTCCCACCGAGTTTGTGTTATCGGTCTCACCGAGATTACGTTATGCCCTAACCCTAATGGAATCCGTCCCACCGAGTTGACATGTCGGTCCCACCGAAAATCCTAACGTTCACATTTTGAACTAAATCGGTCTGACCGAGTTTTCTGATTCGGTCCCACCGAGTTTGGTGATTTGTGTGTAACAGTTAGATTTTGTGTGGAGGCTATATATACCCCTCCACCCACTCTTCATTCGTGAGAGCCATCAGAACATGCCTACACTTCCAACACACATTTTGAGAGAGAAACACCTACACTTGTGTTGAGGTCAAGATATTCCATTCCAACCACATAAATCTTGATCTCTAGCCTTCCCCAAGTTGCTTTCCACTCAAACCCTCTTTCCACCAAATCCAATCCTATGAGAGAGAGCTGAGTGTTGGGGAGACTATGATTTGAAGCACAAGAGCAAGGAGTTCATCATCAACACACCATTTATTACCTTTTGGAGAGTGGTGTCTCCTAGATTGGCTAGGTGTCACTTGGGAGCCCCCTTCAAGATTGTGGAGTAGAACCAAGGAGTTTGTAAGGGCAAGGAGATCGCCTACTTCGTGAAGATCTACCCTAGTGAGGCAAGTCCTTCGTGGGCGATGGCCATGGTGGGATAGACAAGGTTGCTTCTTCATGGAACCTTCGTGGGTGGAGCCCTCCGTGGACTCGTGCAACCGTTACCCTTCATGGGTTGAAGTCTCCATCAACGTGGATGTACGATAGCACCACCTATCGGAACCACGGATAAAAAATCTCCGTGTCTACATTGCGTTTGCTCCCTCCAAACTCCTCCCTTTACCTTCATATGCAATTGCTTTACATTCCACTGCTATACTCTTAGAATTGCATGTGTAGGTTGATTACTTGAATTGTGCTAAGTTGCTAAAATCCGCCAAGACTTAAAATTGGGAAAAGGCTAGATTTTTATTTGGTCAAGTAGACTAATCACCCCCTTTAGACATACTTGTGATCCTACAAGTGGTATCAGAGCTTTGATCTCCATTTGCTTTGATTTCCATAGCTTTTGGTGATCATAGCCTTCGTTTCACAACCTAGGAGAGTATGGCGTCTAGCGAGGGAAATTACCACGATAGAGGTCCTTACTTTGATGGTACTAATTTTGTTAGTTAGAAGCATAAGATGAAAATGCATATTCTTGGACATAACCCCGCCGTTTGAGCTATTGTGTGTATTGGCTTGCAAGGTGAATTCTTTGATGGGAGAGAACCGAACCTTTAAGCTACCGCGGAAGAGTTGAAGATGCTGCAATACAATGCTCAAGCTTGTGATATTCTCTTCAACTGATTGTGCCCCAAAGAATTCAACAAAATCTGCCGCCTTGAGAATGCAAAGGAAATTTGGGATACTTTAATTGATATGCGTGAAGGGACCGACTCCGTCAAGGAATCCAAATTGGATGTGCTTCAAAGTCAACTAGACAAGTTCAAAATGAAGGATGGTGAAGGTGTCGCTGAAATGTACTCTAGGCTAGCTCTCATGACAAATGAGATTGCCGGCTTAGGAAGTGAAGAGATGACCGATAGATTCATCATCAAGAAGATCCTAAGAGCATTGGATGGAAAGTATGATACCGTGTGCACATTGATCCAAATGATGCCCAATTACAACGATTTCAAGCCAACGGAAGTCATTGGAAGAATTGTTGCTCATGAGATGTCACTTCAGGATACGGGAGAGCTCCACAACAAGTCAAGTGGTGCTTACAAAGCCTCATGTGAAGCTCCCACATCATCAAGTGAGAAACAAACCTTCAATGAGGAATTGAGCCTGATGGTGAAGAATTTCAACAAGTTCTAGAAGAGTAGAAGCAAGGAAAGAAGCTCCAAGTCAAGGTCCAACAATGACAAGAGATCTTCAACTCGTGAATGAAATTGCTACAATTGTGGATGACCCGGACACTACTCCAATGAGTGTACGGCTTCCTACAAAAGAAGAGAAGATTCTCCCAAAAGAAGAAGTAGAAGAGAAGAATCACCACCTAGAGAGAGAAGGAGTAGAGATGATCGTTATGAGCGAAGACCCTCTCGAAGAAGCAAGGATTCGGAAAGGAAGGACAAGTCATCAAAGAGATACACAAAAAGAAGACATCAAGCTCATGTTGGTGAATGGGTATCCGGCTCCGACTCCGACCATCACTCCGAAAGAAGTTATCACTCCGACTCCGAATATACTCAATATGAAGGTGTTGCCGGTCTAGCACTTGTGTCAACCAACTCCTACAACATATTTGACTCACCAAATGAAGGAATTGGAAGATGCTTCATGGCCAAAGGTCCAAAGGTAACACACCCCGAGTATGTTGATTTCAATAGTGACGAAGATGATTTGCTAGGAGATGATGGTTTACTTGTTTACAATTCTAGTTATGAAAACTATGATGAACTTGCTATTAATCATGTTAATCAAGATAAAATGAATGACGATGATAAGAAGGAGATTGAGCATCTAACTAAAGAACTAAACACTCTTAAGTTAGCTCATAAAACTACCTTGGAAGATCATGGAGAACTTTTAAAGACTCATGAGAAGCTACGCTTTGAAAAGCTCAACCTTGAGCAAGAGCATGAGTTCTTAAAAGCAATCAATGATGATCTTCGCAAGAAAAGTTCTTCTTACATTGCCAAGCGTTTACTCTTGACTACTTACATGCCACAAGTTAAATCTAGCAACAAGAACAAGAAAGATTCTTCCTCTAGTAGTAACAACAATCATGCTAAATCCAATGTTGTTGCTTCTAGTAGTTCTCTTGATTCCACTAATGATTCTCTTAGCCAAGTTACACTTGAGCAACAAAATAGCTTATTGAAGGGAATTAAAGAGAAAGGTGTTTACAAGAGTCTTGCCGGAAGTAAGCAATTTGAGGAAATTGTACGCAAGCAAGGAAGACACCGGAAGAATCAAGGTGTTGGTTTTGAACGAAAGTTCAATGCCAATGGAGTTGAGTGGGAAGAAGATCAATACCCCAAGACGAAGTTTGTTCCTCAACAAGAGAAGTATGATCCTACTTCTTTCCAAGGAACACAAGCTCAAGATGATCTTCCACCATAAGACCACAAGCTAAAGGGCAAGGACAAGC
The DNA here is from genome assembly GCA_021605205.1 of Aegilops longissima. Classification (NCBI taxonomy): domain Eukaryota; kingdom Viridiplantae; phylum Streptophyta; class Magnoliopsida; order Poales; family Poaceae; genus Aegilops; species Aegilops longissima. The sequence continues at coordinate 309,191,762 of CM038678.1, forward strand.
TTCAAGAGGAGATTGATGCATTTGAAGAAACTCCTAAGGCCTTGGTCAAGTGGGTTCCCAAGACTACATCAAGTTCCACTTCATCAAGTACGACTGCAACTCCAAGGATTCCGATCAAGATGGTGTGGATCCCAAAGAAGAAGAACTAGAGAGTTCTTGAGGGTGAACATACTTCACTCTTATTATTTTGGCAAGGATAAGTGCAAACAACTTTCATATCTTGCACTAGTTCAAGGAGTCACAAACCCTCTTGTTGGTAAGACAAGGGACAAGGTAACCTAATGCATTCATAGACATCATCTCATGTGAATATCACTCTATGTCTATGGATATCCTTGTTTGTTCCTAGTGGGACTAACCCGTGTAGGTATTGAAAGTGCAACTCACTCCAAAGGATTGCTCCGAATGATCTATATCAACATTGAACATCTACATATTCAACACCTACATGAAGTCATCATAGACAAAACCCAAGGTTAGTTCATCCCTCTTATGGGGGATATCACATCTAGGGGGAGCTTTACTCTAATCAATTGAGTTAAAGCAACTCTAATGATGTGAACACAACAATGCTTTATGTAAAAGTGGTAACCCCACTTGTGCTTAAACGATGAGTATGACCTAGGATCAAATGTCATTTGACTCCTAAGTCAATATACTCATATATAGATGACCTAGTCAACCCCAAATTGCTTGATAGATGCTAGAGTGATTGTGCGTGCTTTGTCACATATTTCATTTGTCATTTATTGTGTGAGCATGTTGGATGCATATTTTACTCATTCGAGGACATCCATTTGTTGCTTTGATTGTTTGGTTTTTCTCTTTTGCCAAATGGATGGACAAGAATGCCTAGGAACTCCATCTAGCTATCTATGCTTTTCTCGTCTCAAACTCTATTCATGCAACATCACAAAGTTTGATCAAGTCAGATTCGAACCACTCTGTGTGAGGAGCACTTGGAGTCCCCGATTCGTCATAGACTTAAACTTACAAAACCTCTTTGTGCATTTTGGTATGACCGAATCATCCATTTCGGTCACACCGAGATCACTGAGTTGATCTAGGTTTTCAATCTCGGTGCAACCGATTTGAACTTTTCGGTCACACTGAGTTGCAGTAACCGCTTGTGATTCTGCATCTCGGTGCCACCGAGTTGTCCACTCGGTCACACCGACAGAGTCGGGATATATAAACCCTAGGGTGAGATTTTGGAAATTTATTCGAAACCTCTCAGCCCGGGCGTATCCTGCTCTGCCGCCTCAGGTCTCTGGATCGTCTCCTCGCCGCCAGCGACCTCCCGCCACTGGTCTCCATCGCCGTCAATAGAATTCTGCCCCTCCGTTGCCGCCGTAGCGAACTCTGTCGAACTAGGGTACGAGTTCGTCTCTTTGTGCTATTCCTTTAACTCTGATTCGTAGCACATTGCTCTGCCATGATCATCACCACGTACGCAAACACTCTATTCATTGAAAACATCCTTTAGATTAGACTGGATTTGAAAATTTAGGGTTAGGTCTCCGTCGAACCCATCTCGGACCGACCGAGTTGTAGAAATCGGTCTCACCGATTTGGCTTAGGCCATAGCACTTGCGATTTTCGGTCTGACCAAAAACTACAAATCGGTGTGACCGAGTTCGATTCTCTGTGAAACCCTAGCAGTCTCGGTGCCACCAAAGCTGTGACTCGGTCTGACCGAGTTCACTAGTTTAGGTTCCAAAAGCTGCTTCGATATCACCGACTTTACAAATCGGTAGCTCCGAAATGCTTTCTGTGGAGATCTAAAACTAAGTTTTCAAGTCATCTGCTTTGCAAAAATTCTGCACTTTGTGATGCTCATCCACTCTACCTCATCTACATCTATTCACAGGGTCTACTGTCATTAAGTTTGCAGAAATGTCTGATTAGAGTGACAGTCAGAATAGGTGTGAGGAGCATGTGCAGCTGAGTGAGGGTTCAGATCCCTCAAGCACCTCTGATGATGGCAGCAGGAGCACTCCAAGCAACTTGCCAAAGGCAGCTACCAGATCTAGGAAGAAGAGAACCTCAAAATCTGAGGATGAGGACTATGTGGCCACTGAGGAAGAAGTAAGCTCCAAGAAGAAGGTGCTGAAAAAGGAGTATGGCACAACTGCTGCAACAAAGCCAGGCTTGAATAAGAAGGCACCAGCTAGGAGGATCCCAATGTCAAAGCAAAGGAAGGTAGGAACATGAGAAACAATGAAATTCACTATAGAATCAGATGATGGTGAAGCAACAGGTGATGGACAGAAAAACAAGAGGGCAAGAACCACTATTGCAAAAGTTCTTGGCAAGCCCTCAATGATGAGAGATTCTAAAGGAGAAGAAGAGGAAGAGGATGCTGCACCAGCACCCAAAGCTCAGAAGCTTATGGGAGATGCTATAAAGGCAGGGGCTGCTCCATCAAAGCCCAAGTCTGCTCCCAAAGCTCAAGCTCAGAAGCCCCCAAAACCAAAGAGGAACACCAGAAGTATACCCGCTGAAGAGAAGAACAAGGCCCCAGTGCCTCAAGAAGAAGAAGAGGATGATGATTCACTTGTTTTTAGGAAGTTGAAGCCCAAGATTCCTAACCATAATGATGCTCATACAGTAGCTGAAGATATGCATATCAAAAAGGATGCTGGACTGAGATAGTGGAGACAGGTTGATCCTTATGCTGTGAGGAGGAGGACAGCAGTTGATTACAGGTTTCACACAAAGGAACAACAAGACTTTTATGAAACTATTTTGCTTGACAAGAAGCCCATTGTATGTGACATGAGATGGGTGGATTGGGAATACATCAAGGAGGAAGAATATCACTTTCCAGGAGTTTATGACAGCTTCAAGGCATGTGGAGTTGACAAATTTGTTGGACAGAAGCTCACCAAATGGAATGATGAGCTGATCATGCAGTTTTACTCCACTGCCCACTTCTATCTAGATCGGAGGATAGTTTGGATGTCAGAAGGTACAAGGTACCAATCCACAGTTGAGGAGTGGGCCAAGCGGATAAATGCCCCTGAAGAACATGAAGATGACTTGGATGTGTATGCCACCAAGAAGAAGGACCACAACACTATGGCAAACATGTACAAGGAGATCCCAGATAAGGCTTTGGAGACTCACAAGCTTGGACCAGTACATTACTTGTTGTCTGGTCTGCCTACCATCAACACAATCCTTAGGCACACTCTGCTTCCCAAGTCAGGAGATCACAAGATGATCAGAGGGCATTCTACCAACCTGCTACAACTTTTTAATGTCCCTCAGAAGTTCAAGGTTATGAGTCTGATTGTAGAGACAATCAAGAGGACTGCCGCTGACTAGAAGAGAAGTTGTGGGTATGCTCCACACATTCAGGACCTCATCAACTCCAAGATGGGCACAGGAACATATCTGTTGGATAAGGAGCATCTACCCTTATATCCTGATTTTGAAGATAACACTGTTGTGATGAATGAGGAAGACCCCGCATCTGAGCAAGCACAGGAGAAGAGAGCCAAAGCAAAGGCTGAGAAAGCTGCAAAGATACCAAGTGTTGAAGAGGCATCTCAAGTTTTCATGAAGAGCAAGCAAGATCAACTTGCATATCTGATCCAGTCGACACTGAGGATTGAGAATGGCTTGGCCATCCTGACTCAAAACCAGGAGAGCTTGGAGAGGATCATAGAAACCAAAGTTTATGATCTTGATCTGAAGGTAACTGAGATTCAAACAACAATTGAGTAGCTTCAGGAGGAAGAAGAAGAGAAGAGAGGCAAGGCAACTACAGATGCATTTCAGTGAGTGCCTAGAGGACAGAGGTCTGCTGTAGTGCCAGTGACAGATTCTAGAGCTATAGCATCAGCACCAGCAGCTACAACTCCAGTGCCACCTCCAACAGCCACTCCACCAGCTCCAACTACATCAACAGATGCCTTCTTCCTCGAAGTTCTCTCTACACCACCTCCCGAATACCAAGCCTGAGAGACGCATAGCACTATGCATATTTGAACTTTTTGGTAACTTGTTGCCAAAGGGGGAGAAATATGTATAGATCATAGGCTTCGAGAGAGTGTTTCGCTTCTTTGCCTTTGGTTGAACTTTTTATTGTGTGAGATACTTATTTGATCATGTGTTTGATCATTTGCTACCATAATGCTTGTTTGGATGATATTACCTTTTATATCTCATGCATGATCATTCACTTGCTTGGTGATGAGTGCATGCTTTTAATTTCTATCATTTTGAGCGCTTCACCAAGATGTATGTGACATGGAAGAGTAACCCATGATCCTAATCGATTGTGCATTTGCATTCAAAAGCAAATTTTAAATAATGCAAAAATTTAGGGGGAGCTCTTGCTTATCACATACTTCTCAAAGCGATGATGGTTTTCAATTTTATTATCATTTGTCGAAGCTTTGATCTATATGTTGTCATCAATTACCAAAAAGGGGAAGATTGAAAGTGCAACTATCCCTGGGTGGTTTTGATAATTCCTAACAACATATAGCTCATTGAGCTAATGCTATCTCAAGATAAATATTTCAGGAAAGCTAAATGATTGGCATGGCATGGATTAGGAATGTGGACCCCTCAAAATGCTAAGGACACATGTTGGCTCAAGCTCAAGACTCTACATTTTACTTTTAGTGATCCAAGATCACATTGAGTCCATAGGAAAAGCCAATACTATTAAAAGGGGATGAGGTGTTACTTAATGAGTTACTTGCTCAAAATGCTTAGTGATATGCTCCAAAACCCTCAACTACTTTCTCATATCCACATATGTCCCAAACAAAAAGTCAAACTCGGCCCCACAGAAATTTCGTATCAGGCACCACCGAGTTCACTTGACATAGCCACTGCCACAAACCCTAGCCACTTAGATCTCACCGATAGGGATCTCGGTCTCACCGAGATGGGATTGCAACCTCTCTGTTTCCCTTCGTAATGTTTCGGTCTAACAGAGATGAGCGAATCGGTCCCACCGAGTTTTCCTGACCAACTCTCTGTTTTCTTATTACGAAAATCGGTCCCACCGAGTTTGTGTAATCGGTCTCACCGAGATTACGTTATGCCCTAACCCTAATGGAATCGGTCCCACCGAGTTCACATGTCGGTCCCACCAAAAATCCTAACATTCACATTTTGAACTAAATCGGTCTGACCGAGTTTTCTGATTCGGTCCCACCGAGTTTGGTGATTTGTGTGTAACGGTTAGATTTTGTGTGGAGGCTATATATACCCTCCACCCACTCTTAATTTGTGGGGAGAACCATCAGAACATGCCTACACTTCCAACACACATTTTCTGAGAGAGAAACACCTACACTTGTGTTGAGGTCAAGATATTCCATTCCAACCACATAAATCTTGATCTCTAGCCTTCCCCAAGTTGCTTTCCACTCAAACCCTCTTTCCTCCAAATCCAATCCTATGAGAGAGAGCTGAGAGTTGGGCAGACTATGATTTGAAGCACAAGAGCAAGGAGTTCATCATCAACACACCATTTATTACCTTTTGGAGAGTGGCGTCTCCTAGATTGGCTAGGTGTCACTTGGGAGCCTCCGTCAAGATTGCAGAGTTGAACCAAGGAGTTTGTAAGGGCAAGGAGATTGCCTACTTTGTGAAGATCTACCCTAGTGAGGCAAGTCCTTCGTGGGCGATGGCCATGTTGGGATAGACAAGGTTGCTTCTTCGTGGACCGTTCATGGGTGGAGCCCTCCGTAGACTCGCGCAACTGTTACCCTTCGTAGGTTGAAGTCTCCATCAACGTGGATGTACGATAGCACCACCTATCGGAACCAAGGATAAAAAATCTCCGCTGCTATACCTCCAAACTTCTCCCTTTACCTTCATATGCAATTGTTTTACATTCCGCTGCTATACTCTTTGAATTTCATGTGTATGTTGATTACTTGAATTGTGCTAAGTTGCTAAAATCTGCCAAGACTTAAAATTGGGAAAAGGCTAGATTTTTATTTTGTCAAGTAGTCTAATCACCCCCCTCTAGACATACTTTCGATCCTACAAATATAATTTTCATTGCATGATTATTGACTTTCGTGCATGCGTAGGGAATCACAAACCTTAACACCAATATTCTTACTAGAGCACAATTACTCATCAACATTACTCACATATCACATCATCATATCTCAAAACTATTACTAAGAATCGAGTTTATTTTTTCCAATGATCTTCATGACATTCTTTTACTTTATCCTTCTTGGATATCTATCACTTTGGGACTAATTTTCATGAGTTGCTTTTTCATAAGCTCAAACAAATATAAGTGAAGATCATGAGGATAACAAATTTTGTTTCTCTCAAAATAATTTAAGTGAAGCAAGAGAGAATTTCTTCAAAACTTTAGTAACTCTCAAATAAATCTAAGTGAAGCAAGAGAGCATTTCTTCAAAAATAACAAAGCACACCATGCTCAAAAAGATATATGCGAAGCACTAGAGCAAGTCCTAGCTCATAAAAGATTTAAGTGAAGCATAAAGACCAATTCTAACAAGTCATGATATAATTTTGGCTCTCTCAAATAGGTGTGTCCAGCAAGGATTGATGACTTAAAACATAAAATAAAAAAAGCAAAGACACATATCATACAAGACGCTCCAAGCAAAACACATATCATGTGATGAATAAAAATATAGCCTCGAGTAAAATATCGATAGTTATTGGAAGAAAGCGGGGATGCTAATCAGGGGCATCCCCAAGCTTAGTTGGTTGCTCATTCTTGGATAATAGCTTGGGATGCCGGGGCATCCCCAAGCTTAGGCTCTTACATCCTTCCTTCATCCATCGTAAGATAACCCAAAACTTGAAAACTTCAATCACACAAAACTCAACAAAACCTTCGTGAGATCCGTTAGTATAAGAAGGCAAACCACTACTATAAGTGTTGTATCAAAACAATTAATATTTTGTATTTGTATTATATCTACTGTATTCCAACTTTTCTAGGGCAAAAACTCATCAAAGAAAACCGTAGAGCCATCAAAATAAGCACACAACACAAAGAAAACAGAATCTGTCAAAACAGAACAGTCTGTAGTAAGCTGACTTGAGCGAATACTTATGTAACTCCAAAAATTCTACCAAATTAGGACGACCAGGTTAATTTGTATATTAATCTTCTGCAAAAATAATCAGGGCAAAAGATCTTTTCTATTATTTATGAAAATTATTTTCGTGAGCTCAAAGTTTATGTCTTTTTCAGCAAGATCAAACACCTATCACCCAAGAAGATCCTAAAGTCTTTACTTGGCACAAACACTAATTAAAACATAAAAAGCACAATCATAGCAGTAGAATAATTGTGTAAACACACAAGAACAGAAAGCAAAAAGCAAAAAAAATCTTTATTAATTGGGTTGCCTCCCAACAAGCTCTATAGTTTTACGCCCTTAGCTAGGCGTAAGGCAAGGATCTAAGTTTTGTCATCCTTCTTCTTCTTAGTTTTCTTATGGGTGTTTCCATCATGAGGTTTTGTAAACAAAACATAAAACATATTATCCATGGAAACTTTAGCATTCCTTAGTTGGTTTTCATCATAACCCCTTTGATTTCCCGCAACAATCCAAGAGTAATGTTGATTTACATTATTGAAAATTTGTTGGATTATTTCTAGAACGGGAACCTCCTTTTTAAGATTCTCATCAAAGATCTTATTATCCCCAAGAAAATGCCTTAGTGCATAATCACTATTGTAAAGAATTTCATCTATCACATTCATACCATAAAAGTCAAAGATTTCCCGAGCTTCCCGAATTATGTAGTCAAACTCGTTCATAAGAACGAGAGTGGCCAACTTTTTGGCTCTAGGATTCTTTATTCCGGGAAGCTCAAAAAAACAATCATTGCAAAGTAGGATGAGTGCGGATAAATTTACTTGCAAGTTTCATAACTAGTGCTTAAATAGCATCCGCATAAGATCTAGTAGTTTTAAGTATAGGATCATCATCAAGACTCAGATTTCCAACACAACTGAAAAATTCTTGGATACGTTCTTTTCCCATAACGTTTCCTTGCTGAAAGATAAAAGTTTTAGCATCCAGATTGCCTGTACATCCAATCTTAGGAGTCAGGCCATCATCTGTTGGTGCCATACCAAAATCACTCATGATTGCAAGTAGAGAATAGATCTGACGAGAAAATGGCAAAAGGAAAAAGAGAGGCAAATAAAACGGCAAATTTTTGTGAAGTGGGGGAGAGGAAAACGAGAGGCAAATGGAAAATAATGTAAATTGCAAGGAGATGAGATTTGTGATTAGGAACCTGGTTATGTTGAAGATCCTCCCCGGCAACGGCGCAAAAAATTCTCCTTGATGGTTGCTGCAACTACGTCGGTATTTCCCCGGAGAGGGATGGATGATGTAGCACAGCGACGGTAGGTATTTCCCTCGGTGATGAAGCAAAGGTATCGAATCAGTAGGAGAACCAAGCGACACAACGTAAGCAACACCTGCACACAAAAACAACACCTTGCAACCCGACAAGTTAAAGGGGTTGTCAGTCCGTTCCGGGGTACGGCACCTCAAGATAGGCAAACGGACGTGAGGTAAATTGTAGTAGATTGATAGATCGAACACCAAATAAAATAAATAAAGATAAAATGCAGCAAGGTATTTTTGTATTTTTGGATTAATAGATCTAAACAAAACACAAAGGAAAAGTAGATCGCAAGGCAAATATATGAGAAAGAAGACTCGAGGGTCGTAGGTTTCACTAGTGGCTTCTCTCGAGAAAATGGCAAACGGTGGGTAAACAAGTTTCTGTTGGGAAATTGATAGAACTTCAAACAATTATGACGGTATCCAGGCAATGATCATTACATAGGCATCACGTCCAAGATTAGTAGACCGACTCCTGCCTGCATCTACTGCTATTACTCCACACATCGACCGCTATCCAGCATGCATCTAGTGTATTAAGTTCATGGAAAAATGGAGTAATGCAATAAGAATTATGACATGATGTAGACAAGATCCGTTATCTATTGTGGCAGATAGGGACTCCGTCTTTTTATCCTTAGTAGCAGCGATACATACGTGTCGGTTCCCTTTCTTTCACTGGGATCAAGCACCGTAAGATCGAACCCAATACCGGGCACCTCTTCCCATTACAAGATAAATAGATCAAGTTGGCCAAACAAAACCCAAATATCGGAGAAGAAATACGAGGCTATAAGAGATCAAAGAAACTCAAATAACTTTCATGGATATAAAAAGGTATAACTGATCATAAACTCGAAGTTCATCAGATCCCAACAAACACACCGGAAAAAGAGTTACATTATATGGATCTCCAGGAGACCATTGTATTGAGAATTCAGCGAGAGAGAGAGGAAGCCATCTAGCTACTAACTACAGACACGAAGGTCTACAAAGAACTACTCACGCACCATCGGAGAGGCACTAATGGAAGTGGTGAACCCCTCCGTGATGGTGTCTAGATTGGATCTGGTGGTTTTGGACTCTGTGGCGGCTGGATGAATATTTTGTCGACTCTTCTAGGGTTCTGGTATTTTTGGGGTATTTATAGAGCAAAGAGGCGGTCCGGGGGGCACCCGAGGTGGGCACAACCCACCAAGGCGCGCCTAGGCTTCCTGGCGCGCCCTGGTGGGTTGTGCCCCCCTCGGGGCACCCCCCAGGTGCAACCAGGCCCATTTCCTTCCTTCTGGCCCATAAAAAGTCATCATGGAGTTTCGTGGCATTTGGGCTCGATTTGATATTGATTTCTTGCGATGTAAAAGACATGGAAAAACATCAACTAGCACTTGGCACTATGTCAATAGGTTAGTACCAAAAAATGATATAAAATGATTATAAAACATCCAAGACTGATAATAAAATAGCATGGAACAATAAAAATTATAGATATGTTGGCTTCCCCCTTTAAGGGTCCGACCATGTCTAGCCCCCAGAACACAAAAGGCCAGGTAATGGGGATTGTTCTTAGGGCTGTGGGCGGCATATGGCTTTGATTGGCGAACAGCTGGCATCTGACACAGCGCTGTACAAGGGCGTGTGCATCTACTCGGGCCGTGGGCCAGAAGAAACCCGTACGGAAGGCCTTGCTGACGAGGGCCCAAGTTGCGGCATGATGGCCGCCGAGGCCAACATGTATTTCGGCGAAGAGCTGCCGCCCCTCCTCTTCGGAGATACATCTTTGAAGAACTCCAGTAGTGCTTTTCTTGTAGAGTTCTCCTTCATGAACTTTGTAGGCTGTCGAGCGTCAAACGATACAACGAGCCTCATTCTGGTCATCAGGGAGCTCCCGCCTATTAAGGTAGGCTAGGAAAGGTTCGGTCCATATTACCACCATGATTACATGGGCGGAAGGCGTTGGCTCGGTACCCGAGCCCCCGATGATATCCGAATCATGTTCGACATCCGGGGGTGTGACCGGCACCGGACTGGTATTTCCGCTCTCGTCCTGACATAACATGGATGGCTTGAAAAGCCTTTCCACGAAGGTGTTAGGCTGGGACGGGTCGCGTTTAGTGCCCATTCGAGCAAGGATGCCCGCTGCTTAATTACTTTCTTGGGCCACATGGTGAAACTCGAGCCCCTCAAACCGAGCTGATATTTTGAGTACGGCGTTGCGGTAAGCCGCCATCTTTGGATCTTTTGCATCGAATTCTCCGTTTATTTGGGATATTGCGAGGTTCAAATCCCCGCGCACCTCAAGGCATTGCATGCCCATAGAAACAGCCATCCGGAGACCATGCAGGAGTGCTTCATATTCACTGCGTTATTGAAGTCCATATACATGATTTGTAATACATAACGGACTATGTCCCCTGAAGGGGATGATAGGATGACACCGGCCCCCAATCCGGCTAGCATTTTGGAGCCGTCGAAGTACATCACCCAATTGGAGTATGTGTCGTACTCTTTAGGGAGTTCGGCTTCTGTCCATTCGGCGACAAAGTTGGCCAACACCTGAGATTTAATAGCTCGGCTTGGCTTGTATGTTATTTCAAATGGTAATAGCTCGATAGCTCATTTTGCAATGCGGCCGGTGGCGTTTTGATTGTTTATGATATCATTGAGTGGTACCTCGGAGGCCACCATGATCGAGCACTCTTGAAAGTAGTGCCGCAGCTTCCGAGATGCCATCAAAACTGCATATGCTATATTTTGATAGTTCGGGTATCGGGATTTACATGGTGTGAGGACCGTCGATACATAGTATACATGTTTTTGGAGTGGGAATTTGTGTCCCTCTTCCTCTTGTTCGACGACGAGCACAGCGCTCACCACCTGGTGAGTTGCAGATATGTATAGCAGCATAGGTTCGCCGATGTTAGGTGCGGCAAGGATTGAGTTGTTTGCTAAGAAAGTTTTTATTTCTTCCAACCCGGTTGTTGCCGCGTCCGTACACTCAAAGTGGTCGATACGTCGGAGCAGGCAATAGAGCGGCAGCGCCTTCTCTCCTAATCTGGAGATAAAGCGGCTCAAGGCTTCCACACACCCGCTAGTTTTTGGACCTTCTTTAGGTCTGTTGGTGTTGCCAATTGTGACAGGGCTCGGATTTTGGCCGGATTTTCTTAGATTCCTCCATTGGAAACAATGAACCCGAGCAACTTCCCGGCTGGAACATCGAAAACGCATTTTTCCGGATTGAGTCGTATGTCATATGTTCGGAGGTTGTTGAATGTAAGGCGTAAGTCATCCACCAATGATTCGACATGTTTAGTTTTGATGACTACATCATCTACATTTGCCTCCACCGTCTTGCCAATTTGTTTTTCCAGGCATGTTTGAATCATGCGTTGGTAAGTGGAACCGGCGTTTTTTAGTCCGAAAGCCATAGTGTTGAAGCAGAAAGGCCCATACGGAGTAATGAATGCCGTTGCAGCCTTATCGGATTCCTTCATCTTAATCTGATGGTATCTGGAGTACGCGCCGAGGAAACACAGTGAATCGTGTCCTGCAGTTGCATCAATGATTTGGTCAATGCGGGGTAGTGGGAAGGGGTCCTCCGAGCAGGCCTTGTTGAGGTCTTTGAAATCGACATAGAGGTGCCATGATTTGTCCTTCTTTGGCACCATGACCAAGTTTGCTAGCTAGTCCGAGTGTTTGATCTTTCTGATGAACCCGACTTCAAGTAGTTTGGCTAGCTCCTCCCACATAGTTTGCCGCTTGGGTTCGTAAAATCGCCGCAGTGTTTGCTTGACTGGCTTGAACCCCTCTATTATATTGAGGTTGTGTTCGGCCAGTCTGCGTTGGATTCCTGGCATATCCGAGGGATGCCAGGCAAAGATGTCCCAATTGTTGCGCATGAATGCTCTTAGAGCGGCGTCGACCGTCGGATCCAACTGTGCTCCAATGGCTGCTGTTTTATTAGGATTCGTCGGGTGAACTTGAAATTTGACTATTTTGTCTTCCGCTTGAAAGAAGTGTACTTAGGCCTCTTATCGAGGATTACGTCATCTCTGTCCACTTTGGAACGCAGAGCGGTGAGTTCCTCGGCCACAAGGGCCTCGGATAATGCCTCGAGGGCTAAGCATGCGGTTTTGTTTTCGGCGCGGAGAGCTATGTCCGGATCACTAGTGATAGTGATAACTCTGTTTGGCTCGGGCATTTTAAGCTTCATGTACCTGTAATGGGGTATGGCTTGAAAGCGTGTGAATGCGTCTCGCCCCAATAGGGCATGATATCCACTGTTGAAAGGTGCCACGTGGAAGATTAACTCCTCGGACCTGTAGTTCTTTGGCGTGCTGAATACCACATTGAGTTTAATTTTCCCCGAGCATCGCGCTTCTCGACTGGGGATAATGCCTCGAAAGGTTGTACCGCTTTGCTCGATGCGGCTCTTGTCTATTTGCATTTTATCGAGCGTGTCCTTGTAGATGAGGTTCAATCCCCTGCCACCATCGACGATTGGGTTTAAGACCAAAATGGCTGGTGCATGGACTGATCGAGCCCTTGGTTCATCATTGGCGGTGAAATTTATCGCCATATCGTTCCAAGGATTTACTGCGGCAACTTGGTTGACTTCGGTGAGGTCGCGGTGTGCCCTTTTACGCTGATTATTTGAAGAAAAGGTCTCGAAGACCGTAAAGACGTTGAGATCGTCATCCTCCGGAGAGTATTTCTCTGAGGTTGTATTGGTGAGGATAGCCTCACCGCTCTTGGCCACCTGCCGGAGTACCAAACATGCCCGAAGGCGTGTGTTGGTTCGGAATTAGCGTCGTGTGTATCCGGCAGGGCTTGTCGAGCCATTCATCAAGAACAGTTCTATGTCCCGTTAAGGGCTTAATTTTCTTGTCCGTAGGTTGATGATCAGGTGCCCCGCGAGGGTGCATCCTTTTTGCCCGTCCGGTGGGTGGCTTAAAGGCAGGTGGTTCCCACCGGCTGTCTAGGCTTCCCAGGCGATTTCCATTGCGCAATACTTCTGTACTATGTGTGCCAAATCTGCAAAGTGCAGTATGCGGCATCGGTTGAGGGCATTGAGGATCCCCTCGTCCGTACAGTTGTAGCAAAATACTAAAACCGTGTCGTCGTCGCAACAATCTTTGATCTTGTTTTTGACAAGGAGGAATCTGGCCTAAAAGTGATGGACTGTTTCCTGAGGTTGCTGCCGCACATACATTAGGTCGCATATGTCTGGAGGACCGGAATTTCTTGGGGAATATTGCTTGTGGTGGGTGGGTGGGTTTAAATCCGAACCCTGATCCGTCGTGGGATCCGGAGTTTTAAGAGTTTCTAAGGTCACTAGCCTAGGATCCGGAGTATCTTGGGAGTTTTCAGGCTCGGCGCGTGGTTCTATGTTTGGAGGACAAAGAGTCTCTTCCTGAAGATGGGTATCCGCTCGCAGGGCTCGAAAATCCGAACATAGCTTGTTCTCAGCATAGGGGGAGAGATATCATTGGTTTGCTCCTCCACAACCACAACCAGATGGGTGATTGGCGGGGACCTGGTTTCCCTCTAATCGGGTTTAAGCCCAATCCGATCATATTCTGTTGTGACCCCAGGGCGGCTATGCGATCTAGAAGTTTGTTCAAAGATGAGACATCTGCTGGATCCATCCCATCGGAGTGTTCGAGGCCAATGCGGAGATGATTTTTGGCAGTTTGGGGGACCGCCTTTAGCTTAACGGCCGAGCGGGCGCCCATGGTAAACTGCTGAGCTAGAGGATCTGCCCAGGAGCTAGGGCCCTTCCAGAGGTGATTTTGTCACTGACGACTAGGCAAGCCATCGATCCTTCTATTGACGACACAGAGGAACTCTCAATGAAAGCACCAATGTCGGTGTCAAAACCGGCTGATCTCGGGTAGGGGGTCCCGAACTATGCGTCTGAGGATCGAAGGTAATAGGAGACGGGGGACACGATGTTTACCCAGGTCCGGGCCCTCTTAATGGAGGTAATACCCTACTTCCTGCTTGATTGACTTTGATGAGTATAGGGGTTATAAGAGTTGGTCTACTTCGAGATCGTAATGGCTAAGACCTAGATGTCTAGCCTATATGATTTGGGATAGCCTCTACGGACTAACCCCTCCGGTTTATATAGACACCGGAGGGGGCTAGTGTTGTACAAAGTCGGTTTACAGAGAAAGGAAACTACAGATCTGGCCGCCAAGCTTGCTATCCACGCAAAGGAGAGTCCCATCCGCACACGGGGGAAGGCCTTCTATCTTGTATCTTCACGACCCATCAGTCCAACCCATGTCACATAGCCCAGCCATCCAAGGACCCCTTAATCCAGGACTCCCTCAAGGACCATCCTGACCGCACCACTACGGTAGGGTGCTTGCCGTTGTTGGTCTCACCAACGATCCGCAACTTCAAAGTCACAAAGATGTTGGTTGACGGCGGGGACAGGTTGAATCTGGTTTCCCGAAAGTCATCAGCAAACTTCAGATAGCAGAGGAAGAACTCAAAGTCACGGGCACGTTTCAAGGAATCAACCCTGGTAGGAGTCATCCTAAGGGAAAGTTCATGTTTCCAGTGACATTTGGAGGAGAGTTGAACTATCGGACTGAGAAGGTTGTGTTTGATGTGGTCGACCTCCCCCTGCCGTACAACGGAATCCTTGGACGCCCAGCTCTGACAAAATTCATGGCGGCATCCCACTATGCCTACAACACCTTGAAGATGCTAGGGCCGATGGGTGTCATTTCCATTCTGTCAGACGAGAAGGACGCAATTATTTGCGTGGATAAAATGTACCGGGACGCAGTCGCGGCAGAGGCCGCTGAAGCCACGGTTCCCGCCAAGGAAAGCAGAGGAAAGAAGAAGGCTAGCAGGGACACCAACAAGGAATCCGGGAAGCGTACCTTTTCGGAGTATGCTGCGCCTGCTGATGACTTGCCGGAGAGTTCCAACAGCAAGAAATCCAAGGCTGCTACACCTCATGTGAAAAAGGTCCCGGCAGGGCTAGCTGGCGCTGATGGTACCTTTACTATCAGTGTTACCCTTGATGAAAAATAGGAAAGCGTGCTCATTGCCTTCCTGCAGGCGAATATCGATGTGTTTGCTTGGCAACCATCTGATATCCCTAGTGTTCGCAGGGAGGTAATCGAGCAGCACCTTGCTGTCTGCCCACATGCCCGACCCGTCAAGAAGAAGGCCCGAAAGCAAGCCTTGGAGCGACAGCAATTCATTGCAGAGGAAATCGAGAAACTTGAGGCAACTAGTTTGGTCAGAGGAGTACTACATCCAACATGGTTAGAAAACCCAGTGGTCATATGCAAGGCTAACTGAAAATGGAGGCTTTGCATAGATTTCATGGATCTGAACAAGGCGTGCCCGAAGGACCCATTTCCCTTGCCGCACATCGACTAGATTGTGGATTCTACCTCTAGGTGCGATTTGCTCTCCTTTCTAGATGCATACTCTGGATATCATTAGATCTTTATGTACAAGGAATACAAAGACAAAACCTCATTCATCACCCCCTGTGGCACATACTGCTTCATGCGCATGCCTTTCAGGTTGAGGAGTGTCATGTCCACTTTTGTAGGAGCAGTCCATGTTGGTTTTGAACTGCGGTTGCACATGAACATTGAAGCTTACATGGATGATATTGTGGTCAAGACCAAGGAAAAAATCAACCCTCATCCAGGACTTAGAAGATACGTTTGCTAATCTACGCAAAATCAACTTGAAGTTGAACCAGGACAAGTGTGTGTTTGGCGTTCCCTCCGGCAAGCTACTTCGTTTCTTTGTGTCCCATCTTGGGATAGAGGCAAAACCCGATAAGATCAAGGCTATCGAGCAGATTCAGGCACCTAAGACAGTTAAGGATGTGAGGCATTTGACAGGGTGCGTTCCATACGCTTAGTAGGTTCATCTCCAAGTCTGTTGACCGCGCCTTACCATTCTTCAAAATTTAGAAGAAGGTAGGGCCCATGAAATGGACTCTAGAAGCATCCGCATCACTGCAAGATTTGTAGACCTACTTGTCTTTTGTTCCCACTTTGGTTGCTCCCGAACCACAAGAGCCCTTGCTGCTATACCCGGTGGCAACTAATCAAGTGGTCAGTGTAGCACTAGTGGCACAGCGGGAAGTGGAAGGAGCGGTAGCCTCAACTAGTATCCCTTCCGGGGGAGAGACTGAGCACAGCTCGGCAGGGCCAGACATGAATCAAGGCAAAGAAGAGCACGACAGCGGAGACAACCCCAAGGATACGACAAGGAAGAAAGTGGTGCAGCACCCAATGTACTTTGTCAGCTCCCTATTGCAGGGGGCTAGATCCAGGTACTCTGGTGTGCAAAAGTTGATTTTTGGCCTTGTAATGGCCTCAAGGAAACTGCACCACTATTTCCAAGCTCATGAGGTCACGGTTGTCACCCACTTTCCTTTGCAAAGGATACTCCGAAACCCTAGGCTACCGGAAGAATAGTGGAATGGGCATTGAAGTTATCCAGCTTTGGCCTGAAATTAGAAAGCACATCAACAATTCAGAGCTGGGCATTGGCAGAATTTATTGCAGAATGGACGCCAACCCCTAATGAAGAAGTGCTGGAGACAGTTATTCCCTGTAAGGAAGCACCCCAAGAATGGATCATGTATTTCGATGGTGCCTTCTCCCTGTAAGGTGCAGGGGCGGGTGTGCTTCTCATTGCTCCCACTGGAGAGCACCTGAAGTATGTCGTCCAGATGCATTTTTCCCAGGAGGAGGCGACAAACAATATAGTAGAGTATGAAGGGCTCCTTGCCGGGCTTAGGATTGCCACAAAATTGGGGATCAAGAAGCTGAGCATTTGAGGAGATTCACAACTTGTGGTGAGACAAGTCAACAAGGATTACCAAAGTCCATTGATGGAGGCATACGTTGAGGAAGTGAGAAGACTGGAGGAGCACTTTGATGGATTGCAAACAGAGCACGTACCCCATGCGGAAAACAGCATTGTTGATCATCTGTCAAAGTGCGCTGCGCAAAAGCTTCCTGTGGAACCAGGAACTTTTGTTCTCCATCTTACTCAGCCCTCCTTATCCCCTGCAACAATGGCCCGAAAGAGGAGAAAATTGAACTCCGGTAAGCCTCTCCCGGTAGAGCCTCTCGAGGCTCCTAGCAGGGACCCTGCCGGAAACAACTCCCCTTTGATTGCCGGAATGCACCCTCCTACTGGGCCACTGGTCCCTGCGGTCGAGGAACACGCTCCCATGAATGAGGAGGTGCCGCTAGTCCTTGTTGCCGAGCCCCAGGCTCCAACTTGGGAAGACACATAGTCGATTTCCTACAAACTGGAGAACTTGCCGAAGAGCAAGAAGAAGCTGAAAGACCCGGAGGGCCAGCATGTATCAGTTTGTCGAGGAACTATACAGAAGAAGGCCCAACAGCGTGAAATTGAAGTGCATTTTCCGGGAAGAAGGAAAGGAACTACTGGCAGAAATACACAAAGGCATGTGCGACTCCCACATTGGATCAAGGGCTTTGGTTGGGAAAGCATTACGGCAATGATTCTATTGGCCCACAGCCCTCCAAGATGTGGTCGAGCTAGTCACCAAATGTGAAGCTAGCCAGTTCCATTCCAGGACATCCATCTGCCTACTCAAGCTCTTCAGACAATCCCTTTGTCATGGCCTTTTTTGGTCTGGGGGCTCGATATCCTCGGCCCTTTCCCCCGAGCTGCAAGGGCTTTGAATTCTTGCTCGTTGCAATCGACAAGTTTATAAAGTCGCCAGAAGTAGAAGTCGTGAGAAAGGTGACTGCTCAGTCAGCTATCTAGTTCTTAAAAGGATTGGTGTGCCACTTCGGGGTCCCTACCTAGATCATCACTGACAACGGCACCCAGTTCACGAGCCACACCTTCATGCAATATTTCATGCCCTCGGAAGAAAGATCTAATTTTCCTCCATTGCACATCCCAAAAGCAATTGACATGCTGAGAGGGCGAATGCTGAAGTGTTGCGAGGACTCAAGACGACAACATTTGATAAGCTGCAGAAGTGTGGCAGACGATGGATCAACGAGATACCGGAAGTTCTTTGGTCCCTCAGAACGACACCAAATTGAGCTACCGGGCAGACCCCCTTCTCCCTAGTCTATGCGGCAGAAGTATTTATCCCCATGGAACTCATTTATGGGTCACCTCGAGTGCTTGCCTACGATGAAGTAGCGTAGAATCAGCACCGGCGTGACGATGTTGTGCTTCTCGAGGAGAACCGTCTCTAGGATGGTACGCATGCTGCACACTACCAGCAAGCCCTGCGTCGCTATCACAGCCGCAAGGTTCATGCTTGGTGTTTTGAGGAAGGCGACCTTGTCATTAGGCGTGTTCAGTCCGCCAAGGGTGCAAACTAGTTGACGCGAAAGTGGGAAGGCCCTTACCGGGTAGTACGAGTCACCAGACCTGGCGCAGTCCGTCTGGAGACCGGAGATGACATTTAATTCAAAAACTCATTGAATATTTAGCATCTCCGCAAGTTCTACCCGTAAGGCGCGACAGCCGGGCCCTGCCCGGCAGCCACCCTTTTGTATAGGCCTTGCCTCAGTTGCATGTAACCCCTTGTACAAAGCCAGGCGCAGACCCTAGGCAACAGAGAAATAAATGAAGCGCTGGGTCCCCCGACAAGTTGAATGCATGCATAAGCATTTCATGAGCATCGCATGTTCATGTAGATAAGATCACATCTGACATCATTTTCATCTGCATAAACTGCAGGCTCCTGCCGTGGACTTGGTCCCCAAGAGGAGATGAGAAGACGAGCCCACACTGCGATCTCCGTCAAGCCAAACAGATAAGTTCTTTCTCTTATCCATACGTGTTCTGTAACTGAGGACTTGTGCATAAGAAAACCTCGCCGCCTTTTGAAACTTAGGTGCTCCCATTCCTTGACTCGAACGTTGCTTTTGTCAGGATGGTCGCAGTGGCCTTTGGTAAAAACGTTTTTCGGGGGGCTGGTCCCTCTTCATGATTTTTGCTCGGTAGGCCTAACTCCATGACAACAAAACTGAGGGTACCGGCAGGATAGCCTGCCGGGAAACTTGTTTACTTAAAAGTATAGAGGCATTCCACCTCTGCATGGGCATGTTACATGCATGAGTCCCCGACAATGTTTATATTATTCATAAATATGCTGATCAAAGAAGAACATACCTTACAAGACACAAACATGGATTCAAGAGATTACATAATTTGAACTAAAATTTGGCAAGTGCCTACAGATTTGAGATTGAAAAAATATAAGTGCCCTGTAATCTCCTCTTTTCATTTTCCCTCTGCCAGGTATTGCGGTGGGAAGAGGAGAGGACTAAAGGAGCACCCAAGAAGGAGCCCTGTCGGTGTCAAACCGCGGATCTCGGTAGGGGGTCCCGAACTGTGCGCCTAGGCAGATGGTAATAGGAGACAAGGGACACGATGTTTTTACCCAGGTTGGGCCCTCTTGATCGAGGTAATACCCTACTCCCGCTTGATTAATATTGATGATATGGGTAGTACAAGAGTAGATCTACCACGAGATCAAGGAGGCTAAACCCTAGAAGCTAGCCTATGGTATGATTGTTGTTCGTCCTATGGACTAAAACCCTCCGGTTTATATAGACACCGGATAGGTTAGGGTTACACAGAGTCGGTTACAATGGTAGGAGATCTACATATCCAGACGCCAAGCTTGCCTTCCACGCCAAGGAAAGTCCATCCGGACACGGACAAAGTCTTCAATCTCTCATCCGAACCCCGAAGAAGGCGTCCAAGACCTGGCTCTTCGGAATGATTTTACATGGAGGACGCCCCGCTGCCGGATCCTGCTCGGATCGGCTTTCGAGTTTAGCAACGCCCTCAAGAAGCGCCTAAGCTGGCGCGCATGAGCCCCAAGAGGGAAAATGACCGGACGTCCTTTATTTGATGAGCCGAATAAGATTATGGCTCATGCCGGATTGACCATGACCGAGTCATGGCGATCTGCATTATGAGGGAGTGCAGCCACTCCAATATAGGGGCCACCCCATGTGGGATTTCAACGGGAGGACGATGCCACCCGACATGGCCGCAAAGGGCCGGGATCGGTCACCGAACTGGTGAAGACCTTGTCTGCTATGTACAAAGGAGAAGAGGAGGATTTTCTCCACGTCAACCCACTGAATGGGTTTTCTTCAATAACCTCGGGTTGGGTAAGCAAATATCTTCGTGGCCTGTCCGATCCATGTTCCGTGGTTAAATATCTCATTTCATTGTTTCTACGCAGGAACTACGCCGGGCCGTGGAGAAGATACACATCCCGCTTCACAACCCGAGGATCCGAACGGTCCTCGATCCGCCTCCAAGAGGATCCGGATATAAAGGTGGAGTTGATCGACGGGTGTTCCACCAACTTAGCATCGATAATGCTTTGTTGCCATTACGGCTGATTACCCCGAATACTTCCAGCCTCACGTAATCGAGACCGAGGTCCCAATACTCGATAATGACCCAGCCGTGCTTATTTTTTGATCACCGATACCAATGGTGTTTCGCAGGGGTACCTTCGAGGCAGAAGCCGAGCTCGGGCGGCTAGCCAACAAGGGGCAGATGGCCTCAAGCAGAAAAAAAGAAGTGCGGTCCGGATCGAAACTCCGCCGCAACGGTATGGCGGTCACCATATTCCTGGATTGATTCCTCGGAAGGCATATTAACGCTGGTGCTCTTTTCAGAAAAAGCGCCACGGACTCGAGTCCGAGAGGTTGCCAATCGAACCTTCGCCACCAGCTCCAAAGCCGGGTCCGGAAGCGGAGACGAGCACGAGCCGCGGCGCCGGATGCTCCTCCGACAGAGGATGCCGACAGATTGTCCGCCACCAACTCCGAGGTGGAGAGCGCCATGAATCACAAAGCGCCGCCGACAGTTCTTCGTGACGACATGTTTCTCCCAAGAGGCCTTGAATGCCTTCAATTGGAGATGCGCACTGCGTGCCGCCAAGATGGTCTAGCCAGAGCCACGGAGCAAGATGTAAAGGACATACGGGTGAGGAAATTTGATGCTTATATATGCCAAGAGCCCCGAGACTTAAAATAGTTAGAATAACTGATTTAAGGATCATTTGTTATGCATGATCTTACAAAAAGAATACCCGACTGTCCCGGAGCTTGAAGAATGCAAGGCCCAACTTGAGGCCGCACTAGCCGCTACAGGGGGAGCCACAGAGACCCCCTCTGGTAATATATGCCTCCAAAGATAAATAATTTATGGAGTGCGGCGGGTGTGTAAATCTGACAAAAATATTGCAGATGGCGCCGGACTAGATCCGGACAAGCAACAGCTCTTGCGCCAGCTAAAGGCCGGCGGGAGCATGCTTACGAGGGTGCGGCAGGAGAAAAATAACCTCCAAGATGCCAACACCCAACTGGGTGAGGAACTAAAGGATGTTCATACCCAATTGTCTGACTCCGTAAAGGAGAATCGATGGCTTCGTCGCGGCATTTTCAGTAAGTGCTTGAGCGAACTTTGAAAGAGTTCGGCGAGGAAGGCGACTAACATAAATATGTATGTATGTTTGCTCACAGGTCGTCTTGAAGAGGAGATGCCCAAGGAGGACGGCGGCGCTTCCGACTGTGGAAGATATCGGCCTGCCGTCAAGGCGCCAGGGAGGCCTGGGCCATGGTAAAGACGCGGTACACGGTTGTTGACCCAAACCACATGGCCGAGGTCGGACTGTGGGGCCCGATGGGAAGGAGATCCTCAGAAAGTTAGTATACGCCAAGTAGAATTGCCGCCAAGTATTCCCAGCAAGATTTTAAATTAGATAGCCTATTGGATGGCATTGAGGAGGAATACAATGAGTCGAAAGGACTATGTAATTGAATATGACATGAAAAATGTCTTCTAGCCGGATTGTAGATCGCTTGTCATAGCGGACCTTTTTGCTTCGACCTCGGGACCCAACAGTCCGAGTGTGTCCGAATACCTCGCGTTATATAAGAACTGGGGCATGCATGGAGACAAGGCGAGGGGTCATTATTGCTGTATCGCATAAGTGCCCAACTAGTTATGTTATATTACATGGATAGTAAGAAACATCTTCCAGGAGAATAGTTCCGTAAGGGTTCCTTCGCTGGGAGGCATGCCCTAAAGTGCATGTCAAAACTGCTAAGAAAGCAGAAAATCATCCGGGGCAGATGGATAAATAATTAAAATCATCTTTCAGTTCACCAATCAATATTCCCTTAAGAACGCTAGCTTTCGCTTCACCCAGCCCGAGGTACACATCCGGCCGACACGGCAAGAATAATCGCAGAGGTGCTCCTTTACCACCTAGCCAACAATCGGGAACGAGGGGTAAGCACAGAGCCAGCAACCCAGCTATGCCAAAACTTAAGTCATATCGATGCATATAATGGTGAATAAAAGGTACATGCGGAAGTTTGACGCATGTGTTGGGCATGAAGCTCAGATAAATAAGCTTCTAAAGAAGCCCCTGTATAATGAGCGCGACAAGGCCAAATATGTGCGAACAAAGCGCAAACGAGCCTCTAAAGGCTTCAAGAAGAAGGAGGAGGAAGAAGAGAAATAAAAGACAGCAAAAATAGAAATGTGGATGGAGGAAGGAGACGAACTTGGAGTCCGCGCTTAGGCGAGAATCTTCGAGACGGGCTGCGCTCCATGGGTTCGCTCGAGTCGGTTATCCGGCGTTTCGCAGACGGTATGCTCCGCCGGTCAGACCTGGTCGATGATGAAGGGACCTTCCCATTTGGGCTTGAGTTTGTCCTTTTTCTTGTCCGGCAGCGAGAACTAGTTCGCCAATGTTGTAAGCTTTGGCCCGCACGCCCCGCTTTGATATCTTCGAGCCTGCTGTTGATAAAATGCGGAACGAGCTTTTGCCACGCCGTGCTCCTCCTCCAATGCGCCCAACTGTCCCGCCGACGAGCTCGGCTTTCTTTCTTCATACATGCACGCGAGGTGAGTCATGAATTATGTCGCAGGCAAGACTGCCTCTCGCGCCGCATACACCATAAAAATGATGTGAATCCGTAGTACGATTCGGCGTGGTCCGCAGCCCCAGAGTACGGAGTCGAAGCTCTCAACCTAGTGCGTGTTAGATTCCTTGAGGGACCACACTAGTCCGGGTTTAATGCCGCCATGATTAGACCGCTTGCTCGCTCGACTTGACCGCTGGTTTGAGGGTGATAGACCGAGGCGAATCGAGCTTGATGCCCATGTTTTTGCACCATAATTTGACCTCATCGGCCGTGAAGTTGGCGCCATTATCGATGATGATACCGTGGGGACACCGTAATGGTGCACTACCCCGATATGAAGTCTATCACCGTCCGGATTCGCCGCTTTAACAGGCTTGGCCTCTATCCATTTGGTGAATTTATCCACCATGACCAATAGGTATTATTGCTTGTGGGTCCGCCCCTTAAGGGGTCCAACCATGTCAAGCCCCTGCATCGCGAACGCCAGGTGATGGGTATAGTTTTGAGGCGGTGGGTGGCATGTGGCTTTGGTTAGCAAAAAGCTGGCAACCGACGATCGCTGAACTAAATCCCAAGATTCCGCCCGGGCCGCCGGCCAATAAAATCCTGCACGGAAGGCCTTGCCTACAGGGCCCAGCTGCGGCGTGGTGCCCACCCAGTCCGACCTGAATTTCAGCCAGAGGTTTCGCCTTCCTCGCCGGAGATACACCTTTGAAGGACTCTCAGAGTGCTTTTCTTATAAAGCTCTCCTCATGGACTTTATAGGCTTTAGATCGCCGCACTATGCAGCGAGCCTCATTTTGGTCTTCGGGAGTTCCTGCCTAGTTAGGTAGGCTAGGAATGGTTCCGCCCACGGGCGATAACCGCCATTATTCCGCGGGCGGGGTGTTATCTCGGTGGCGAGCCTCCGATTGTGTCGAGTGTTCGCATCGGCAAAGGCGGTTGGGTCCGGTTGTTATTTCCGACTCCTTCCCATAGTACGGATGGCTTGAACAGCCATTCCAGAAGATGTTGGTGGGACGGCATCGCGCTTTTGCACCGATGCGTGCCAATATGTCCGCCGCCTGGTTGTTATCCCGGCTATATGATGAAATTCAAGCCCTTCAACTGCGGTTGACATTTTTAGGACCGCATTGCGGTATGCTGCCATTTTTGGATCTTTGGCATCAAATTCTCCGCTTATTTGAGATATCGCGAGGTTCAATCCCGCGCCTCTAGGCGCTTAATGCCCATGGAGACTGCCATCCGGAGGCCGTGCGTATGGGCCTCGATTCGCCGCGTTGTTGGAGTCCGATACATTATCTCGGAAGGACGATTGACTGTGTCCCTAGTTGGGGATGTCAGACGACGCCAGCCCCTGTGCCGCCAACATTTTGGAGCCATCAAAGTGCATGATCCATTGGAGTATGCGCCGCACTTTTAGGGAGTTCGGCCGTCCATTCGCCACGAAGTCGGCCAAAACCTCGCGACTTGATAGCTCGTCGTGGCTTATAAGTTATGTTGAATGGAAGGAGCTCTATGGCCCGCTTAGCAATCCGCCCATCGGGTCGCGTTGTTTATAATGTCGTTAAGAGGTACTTCGAGCCTACCGCTATCGAACACTCTTGAAAGTAGTGTCGCAGCTTCCGGATGCCATGAACACCGCCAGATGCTATCTTTTGATAATGTGGGTACCGGACTTGCATGGAGGAGGACAGTGGACACATAATAAACCGGTCTTTGAAGAGGGAACCGGTGTCCGTCCGCTTTCGCTCGACGACGAGCACCGCTACCGACAACTTGATGTGTTGTGGCGATATATAATAGCATTGGTTCGCCCACGCTACGCGGGCTAGACCGGATTTGTTGCCAATATGGCTTTTATTTCTTCGAGTCCGCCGTGGTATGCATCCGCCCACTCAAGTGTTCGTGCGCCGAGGAGGCGGTAAAGGGTAACGCCTTTTCTCCCAAACGAGAAATAAAGCGGCTTAGAGCCGCCACGCATCCAGTCAATTTTTGTATTTGTTTGAGGTCTTTTGGAATATCCAATTGTGACAGAGCTCGGATCTTAGCTGGGTTTGCTTCAATTCCTCTACCGGACACAATGAAGCCTAGGAGATTTCCGGCTGGAACGCCGAAGACGCATTTTTCCGGATTGAGCTTAATGTCATATTTTCGAAGATTGTCGAATGTGAGCCTCAAAGCGTCTACTATAGTTTCGACATGCTTGGATTTGACGACCACGTCATCTACATATGCTTCCACTGTTTTGCCGATCTGGTTTGCCAGACATGTCTGAATCATGCGCTAATATGTTGCGCCGGCGTTTTTGAGCCCGAAGGGCATTGTGTTGAAGCAGAATGGGCTGTATGGAGTGATGAATGCTGTTGCAGCTTGGTCTGGCTCCGCCATCTTGATTTGGTGGTAGCCGAGTACGCTACGAGGAAACACAATGAGTCGTGGTCCTGCTGTAGGCCGATAATTTGATCAATTCGAGGGAGGAAGGGATCCTTTGGGCAAGCCTTATTAAGGTCTTTGAAATCAACACATAGGCGCCAGGATTTATCCTTCTTTGGTACCATCACCACGTTTGCTAGCGAGTCCGGATGTTTAATATCTCTAATGGATCCGGCTTCCAAAAGTTTGGCTAGCTCTTCTCCCATGGCCTGTCTCTTGGGTTCGGAAAAGCGCCGAAGAACCTGTTTGACTGGCTTGAATCCTTTAAGGATATTTAGGCTGTGCTCGGCCAGCCGACGTGGGATTCCTGGCATGTCTGAAGGGTGCCAGGAAAAAATGTCCCAGTTTTCTCGTAGAAATTCTCGTAGTGCAGCGTCTACATCAGGGTTTAATTGTGTCCCAATGGAAGCCGTCTTTGCAGGGTCCGTTGGGTGGACTTGGAATTTGACGATTTCATCTGCTGGTTTAAAAGAGGTGGACTTGGATCTTTTATCAAGTATCACATCGTCCCTATTCACCGTGGAGCGCATCGCGGTGAGTTCCTCGGCCGCTAGGGCTTCGGATAGTGCCTCGAGGGCTAGTGCGGCTGTCTTGTTTTCGCTGAGTGCTATGTTCGATCACTAGCGAGAGTGATGATTCCGTTAGGTCCGGCATTTTAAGCTTCATGTACCCATAATGGGGTATAGCTTGAAAATTGTGAATGCCTCTCGCCCCAATAAAGCATGATATCCGCTGCTGAACGGGTCACTTGAAATGTGACCTCCTCGATCTGAATTGTCGGGCGAAATAACACTACGCCCAGCAGATTTTTCCTGCAGCATGCTTCCGGCTAGGGATTATTCCTCTAAAGGTTGTGTTGCTTCGCCAATGCGGTTCCACTATTTCCATTTTTCGGAGGGTTTCCTCAGAGATGAGGTTTAGTCCGCTGCCGCCATCCATGAGTACCTTAGTAAGGCGTAAAGCCGCCCACTATCTGACCGAGGACCAATGCGGCTGGTGCTCGGGCTGTTCGAATTTAGGTTCACACCGGCATTGAAGGTAATAGCCGTGTCACCCATGGATTTATTGTTGCTACTTGGTAGACTTCGCAAGGTTATGGAGTGTTCGTTTCACATGTTATTTGATACGAAAGTCTCGAAGATTGTTAACACCGATCGGGTGTTGATGGGCTGGGATTCAAGCTAGAAGCTCTTCGCCACTTTTGGCCACCCGCCGTAGTATCCAACATGCTCAAGGCTATGAGTTGGAGTGGCGCCTACGTGCTATGAATTTTGCAGGGTCTGCTTAGCCAACCCTCCAAGACGGTTTCGTGCACTTTTAGGGGTTTTAGGTTTTTGGTGTTTAACCCAGGTGCTTGGTGATGGTGCACCCTTTATTTCGGACTAGGGATGTATTCAAATGGATTATCCCAAAATTTACTTTCGGTTTTCCAAGCACTTCCATCGCACAAGAGACTTTTGTACTATGGTCACCAAGTCAGCAAAGCGTGTAATTTCGCGACGACTTATGGCGTTTAGGATTCCCTTGTCCGTGCAATTATTGCAAAAAAGTGGGATTGCGTCCTCCTCTCGGCAGTCCTTTATCCTGTCCATAACCAGGAGGAATCTGGCCCAGTAATGATGTACTGTTTCAGCTGGCTCTTGCCGAATTCAGGATAGATCACTAATGTTTGGGTGGGCGGGTGGAACTAGATCCGGAACCCCGTCCAATTTAAGACTCAGGGCCGAGAAGTTTCCGAACTCGGAAGTTTGGACTTTTGAATGCTAACCAATGAGTCCAACCCGCCGCCTGACTTTAAGTTCAGGGCTTGATCGAGATCCGTCCCTTTACGGGAATCCGGCATGGAGGGGTCCGGAATCCAGACGTAGCTAGTCCTTAAGATAGAAGAAGAATCGCTGCATTGCTCCTGTATCACAGCGACATGATGGGTAGCCTGGGGAGAGTTGATCTCTCTCAGATCGGTTTTAGGCCCGATCCGGTCGTAGTCTGTGGCGACTCCCTGGGCGGCGATGCGATCCAAGAGCTCGTTTACGGAGGAGAGCTCGATCGGATCTAACTGTTCGACAAGTTCAATTAACGTGAAGATTGGTTTCGGCGACTTGAGAAGTCATCGTCATGGCGGCTTTAACCTGGCGGTCATAAGAAACCACCTAGCCGGAGAGTTCCGCCAGTGGCCAAGGCTCCTTTGGCGATAGTATCGCCTTTAAAGACGGATGAGGCATCCTTCCCGACGGCGACGGCACGAGGAACTCTCAATGAAAGAAACAATGTCGGTGTCAAAACCGCGGATCTCGGTAGGGGGTCCCGAACTGTGCGCCTAGGCGGATGGTAACAGGAGACAAGGGACACGATGTTTTTACCCAGGTTAGGGCCCTCTCGATGGAGGTAATACCCTACTCCTGCTTGATTAATATTGATGATATGGGTTGTACAAGAGTAGATCTACCACGAGATCAAGGAGGCTAAACCCTAGAAGCTAGCCTATGGTATGATTGTTGTTCGTCCTACGGACTAAAACCCTCTGGTTTTATATAGACACCGGATAGGTTAGGGTTACACAGAGTCGGTTACAATGGTAGGAGATCTACAGATCCGTATCGCCAAGCTTGCCTTCCACGCCAAGGAAAGTCCATCTAGACACGGGACGAAGTCTTCAATCTTGTATCTTCATAGTGCAGGAGTCCGGCCAACGGTGATAGTTCGGCTATCCGGACACCCCCTAATCCGGGCCTCCCTCAAGCCCACCCCAGTCTCGTCATGGCCTGCCGGGCGCAGCCTAACAAGATCGGGAGTGGTGAGGTTGCGAACGGGGTGCACGAAGAGCAGCTCAGCGGTGCCCTGGTCACCACCTCTATCACCAGCAAGAAGCCCCGGTGGGATCAACCACCAAAACTCAGCTGGAAGACTACTGGAAGGGGGCGAAGGCACCAAGGGAACATACCTCCCCGGTTATCACCCGAAGAGACCGGTGATGATGGTGTCGGGGATGGAGGGGAAGAGTGGAAAGACGAGGCGGCAGGTCGCCAGAAGGAGACGAAGGCGTCGGTGCCATCGTACTCCGACCTGACGCCCTGCCACCCGCCTTCTCCGTTTTGCCTCGTTTTCTCTCCATCACCACCGCTCCAAGGAGACGCGGGACCCCCGGCCCGTCAACTTCCCTGAAGAAATGGCCGACAGCTAAGATGGCTAGGGTACTCGAGGTGCGCCGCTCCCTACCTTGGCGGGCAGGAAGGCACCCCTTTCTTCAACATCGGCCCTGGTTCCACTAGAAGGGGCATTGCTAGGATTACCAATGACCCCGAGCCCTGCATCCCGGACGGGCATCGGGGGCTCCAAGAACCTGTTCGCCATGCCAACGGGCTGCAATGGCTCGTGGCAAGATCCGACACTCCCTACATGGCCGGCCGAGGCAGAGGAGACAAGCATTCCACCACAATGGGAAAGCTTGATATCTCCTGCACCACGGACGACTCGCCCACCGCACCTCCTCTGGACCTGGAGTAGACTCACTCCCCAAGCATCAGCACGAGCATTTGGCATCGCCGACCCCGAGCTAAGGGCCGGGGCCTGGCCCCGGGCTCTCCCTTTCAGCATAACCAGCAGAAGGCAGAGGATGGAGGGAGACGGATATTAGGATGGTGTGACGCCCTGTTAGTTAGGCTACAGTAATCCCACGTTCATGATGCCATGTCACCACAGTTACTATTGTTAATCTTGTGTTAGTTCAAAATCGATTCGAAATTCAAACTTAAAATACAGTCAAACGGTAAAGGTTTTCAAATATTAAAACTAAAATGTTGGGGTGTTGCCAAAATAATGCATAGGTAATTATTGTTGAGAAACCACATTTTTATAAAAGGTATAAATGCACTTAAATGATTAAAATAGTAGGTAAAACTATTAAATAAATGTCTTTTGAATATTATAAAATGCTAAACTATTTTGATCAGGGGTAAAACTTTCTGTGAAAGTAGTTAGATTTGTAACTCTATTTTAGGTGTGGGTTTTACTTTTTGTAAAACTATAAATTATAAAATAA
Source organism: Aegilops longissima (assembly GCA_021605205.1). Classification (NCBI taxonomy): domain Eukaryota; kingdom Viridiplantae; phylum Streptophyta; class Magnoliopsida; order Poales; family Poaceae; genus Aegilops; species Aegilops longissima. The sequence continues at coordinate 309,221,590 of CM038678.1, forward strand.
ATAAAAGAAAGCAGAAAATAAAAAGTAAAAATAAAACAAAACAATAAAACGAAAAGAAAACGGAGGACCTAACCTACTGGGCCATTTGGCCCACCTAACTAAAACAAGCCCAACCTGCCGAACCACCCACTCCTTTATCCCCCCACGTCCGGAAACCCTAACCCCCAAAGATGCACTCCTCCCCACTCGCTCCCCCGCTCCTCGATCCAGATCGGGATCGGGCGACCACGCCTGCCCCGTTGACTCTCGCCTCTCTTCTCCCTCGCTGGCGCCGCGGAAGCTTGCCATGCCACGCGCTGGCGCGGCGCCGCCGACCGATCGCCTCCCGTTATCGACCCACGCGGACGCCACGCCGCCGCCCGCCGCCGGCGCTCCCTCGCTGGTTCGCTTTCATCTACGCCGACACCGCTGCCCCATCCCCACCACAAGCCCCGCTGCCACGAACCCTACGCCCGCGGTGAGGCCTCGCCCCCTCCGCTTCCCCTCGCTCACTGCGTGCAGATCGCGCCACAAGACGACGCTGTCGGTGCCCTCTGCAGCACCTATGCGCCACCGCGCCCGGACACCCCTAAGCTCGACACCTGCCCGCGCGGTTCGCCTCGCTCGCCAGCCTCGCTCGCGCCCTCCTCAGACGCCCGCAGCGTTCGCGCTGGCCTGGGCGACGGCGTGTTCGTCCGCGACGCAAGGCCACTGCGCGTCTCCGCACCGCCCCACGCCTGTTATGCCAAGGCTGCCTTCGACCTTGTCGTCGTCGGCGTGAGCCCCGCCATTGCTCGCCTCCTCCTACCTCGCAATCGAGGCTGCCCGTTGTTGCTGCGGTTGCCGCAGCCTCGCTGTCGCCGCCCGCGCCGGGTAGCGCCTGGGCCACCGCCGGCCGCTTGGCAAGGCCGGGCGCTTAGCTGGCGTCTGCTCGGCCTCACGGGTCGGGCGCCTGCACCACCCAAAGACCGTTAAATCAAGAAACCCGGTTGGCCCAATGAGCCATCGCCCAAGGTGGGCCTCCACCTGCAACATTTATTAAAAAATTAAAATAAATAATAAATACAAATATTAATTAATTAATTAATTAATCAAATTAATTAACTTAATTAATTGTGTTTCAATAACCTAATAGCTAATTAAACCTAATTAACTATTGTTAATTAGTTAGATAGATCCCCATGTGGGACCCACTGTCAGTTGACCAGTCAACGGTCAACGCTGGATCTGCCGATGACATGTCGACATCATGTTGATGCATTAATTAATTTTCGAATTAAATTAAATTATTAAATCCAAAAATTGATTAAATCTTTTACAAATCTTATAAAATAAACCGTAGCTCAGATGAAAATACTTTCTACATGAAAGTTGCTCGGAACGACGAGACTAATCCGGATACACAGCCCATCGTTCGCCACACATCCCTAACCTATCGAACTCGCAACTTTCCCCCTCCGGTTCACCTGTCCGAAAGTTAAACACCGAATACTTTCCTGATGTTTTCCCTTCACGGTATCACCTACTACCGCGATTGGGCACCCCTAGCATAACGCTTTGTCATGTCATGCATCGTCATGCATTTTTTGCATTGTATTTATTGTTTCTTCCCCTCTTCTCTCGCTAGACACCGGACCGACGCCATCGCTACCCAAGACGACTCACGGTGTTGACGATTCTCCTTCTCGGCTGAGCTTGTGCAAGCCCCTTTGATCACCAGATATCGCCTATTCTTCTCTATACTGCTTGCATTAGAGTAGTGTAGCATGTTACTGCTTTCTGTTAACCCTATCCTGATGCATAGCTTGTCCTTGCTACTACTGTTGTTACCTTTACCTACAATCCTACATGCTTAGTTTAGGATGCTAGTATTCCATCGCTGGCCCTACACTCTTGTCCGTCTGCCATGCTATACTACTGGGCCGTGATCACTTCGGGAGATGATCTCGGGCATATGCTATATACTTTATACTGTTACATTACTTATGATACTGTTCAGAGATGGGGGTTGAAGGGGCAGGTGGCTCCATCCCGGTAGAGGTGGGCCTGGGTTCCCGACGGCCCCCGATTGTCACTTTGTGGCGGAGCGATAGGGCAGGTTGAGACCACCTAGGAGAGAGGTGGGCCTGGCCCTGGTCGGCGTTCGCGGATACTTAACACGCTTAACGAGATCTTGGTATTTGATTTGAGTCTGGCCATTTGGTCTATACGCACTAACCAGCTACGTGGGAACAGTTATGGGCACTCGGCGCCGTGGTATCACCAAGCCTTCATGATGTCATCGAAGCGCTGCTGCCGGATTGGAACGTAAGCCTCGCTCTTGTATTAAGGGGCTAGTTCGCTTCCGGCCACAGACACAACGTGCAGGTGTGCTAAGGGCGATGGGGCCTGCACTCGTGGCGCTTAGGTTTAGACCGCGTGCTGACTCTCTCTGTGCCTAGGTGGGGCTGCGACGTGTTGATCTTCCGCGGCGGGCATGACCCAAAAAGTGTGTCCGCCAAATGGGATCAAGCGTGTTGGGTTATGTGGTGCACCCTGCAGGAAGTTAATCTATTCAATAGCCGTGATCTTCGGTAACAGGACGACTTGGAGTTGTACCTTGACCTTATGACAACTAGAACCGGATACTTAATAAAACACACCCTTCCAAGTGCCAGGTACAACCCGGTGATCGCTCTCTAACAGGGCAACGAGGAGGGGATCGCTGCGTAGGATTATGCTATGCGATGCTACTTGGAGGACTTCAGTCTACTCTCTTCTACATGCTGCAAGACGGAGGCTGCCAGAAGCATAGTCTTCGATAAGACTAGCTATCCCCTCCTTATTCTGGCATTCTGCAGTTCAGTCCACCGATATTTCCTCTTTACATATATACCCATGCATATGTAGTGTAGCTCCTTGCTTGCGAGTACTTTGGATGAGTACTCACGTTTGCTTTTCTCCCCTTCCATTCTACCTGGTTGTCGCAACTAGATGTCGGAGCCCAGGAGCCAGACGCCACCGTCGATGATGACTCCTACTACACCGGAGGTGCCTACTACTACGTGCAGTCCGCTGACGACGACCAGGAGTAGTTAGGAGGATCCCAGTCAGGAGGCCTGCGCCTCTTTCGATCTGTATCCCAGTTTGTGCTAGCCTTCTTAAGGCAAACTTGTTTAACTTATGTCTGTGCTCAGATATTGTTGCTTCCGCTAACTCATCTATGATCGAGCACTTGTATTCGAGCCCTCGAGGCCCCTGGCTTGTATTATGATGCTTGTATGACTTATTTATGTTTTAGAGTTGTGTTGTGATATCTTCCCGTGAGTCCCTGATCTTGATCGTACACATTTGCGTGCATGATTAGTGTACGATTGAATTGGGGGTGTCACAAGTTGGTATCAGAGCCGACTACCTGTAGGAATCCCCCTTCCACACTCCTTGGCCGAAGTCGAGTCTAGACATTGCAAAAACTTTTACTAACATGACTGTGTGTCTTACGGGCCCACGTCGCCATTTGGGTGGTATTAGGATCTTTTATTTCTCGACCTTTACTCCGGGACTCTGAACTCTTTTCTACTCGGGTTAAATGAATTTTACTAACTCTAACATTAGGATCTCGTGGTCACTTCCATCCGGAGAGCCCCTTATTACTGATGGTCGCCTGCTGCATCAGAAGATCCCGAAGATAATCTTCATGTTTTCTCGAGACTTGTCCCCGTTGCTTTTGCAATTCCCTACCACCGAAATATCCCTATGGATAAATACTTACACATGTCGTTCTTACTTTTATTCACAATTGATCTTGTTATTACAAGATACCTCGAGAATACTTGTGCCTACTTCCTTGTAGTTATTTGCCCCCTGAATACCCCTACAAATAGTTTCTCGCACTTATCGAGTATTTGCTCATCTCCAATTGATTCAAGTAATTCAAAAAGGTCTTCAAAATACTATTCGATCTTCCAAAAATCCTCAACAACTTATTGCTCTTGAAATTCTTACTTGCTTGCATTTTGGTTAATCCCATAAGTCTAGTAATCTTGTTGACATCCATTGTCATTATCATTTTGATCCTATTGATTCAACATGAGTGCGAATGCACGCAATCATCAGTTGATCCTTTTAAATTATCTTTCTGGCTCAGACGTCATTTTGAACATGAGCTTGTTCTCGACCAATCTATTTGCCGTCAAATGTACCCTTAGGTCTATTGAACTTATCCACCCTTGATCAGAGCATCTTCTTCTGATCCTTCGATTTAGAAATCATAATTCCTTGATACATAAGCATTGAATCATTCAGATGTTTTATGATCTGATGCCCTTGCATTCTTTCTTCAAGTGGTTGTGTGCCGATGCTCACATCAGCTCCGCTATGGACCGTCAGATCCTTTGTTGAATTATTATTTGATAGTGTCCTTCATATTTAATCGCCTTGTGAATTCTTCCCTGATACATAATGCCATTAGTAAATCATATTCTCTGATTTGGCCAACCATGCTCTGCTTTAGAGCTGATGATATTTACTCTTGAAACTTGTGTTATGTGTTTCTTAGATGCACCGATGGGTTGAACCTATGCCTTCCTTAATATGTGTGAACCCGAAAGTTTTCCAAGGTTCATACTCCTCTGGTAATTCACCAGGTAGATCTTCACACTCAAATCATTATTAGTAGAGCAGTGAATGAAAGGTTATGCATTGAAGAAGTGGGAGTCGACCTTGAACTTTGTGTTCATGCCCATGGACACAATGTAGATCTTATCATGGAAACTTCTCTTAAATTAATTATTCCCTTGGTATAAGTTCATCCTATATCTGGGATTTGGTCTTTTGCAATCATGGTTTCAACCATGATTGTTCTCCTTTGATTATATTTCTTGGACGAGTAAAATACTTGCCTTCACAGATTCATATGCCTGCCCTATCTCTACTCTGCTCTACAGTCGAGTTTTACCTTCTGGTATATCGAAAATATCATGGAACTACATAAATCCTTATGAGTTCTTCATCCACTATTACTTATCACCGATTCCAATTCTTCCCCGGTTCTGAGTTGATAGACACTCAAGGACACCGATAACAGAATCGAGTTCGCACTGTGATTCAACAAGTATTAGAAATCTTCATTGCTTACAAGTTTAATACTCCATAATGACATTCCTAGCCTGATCGGCTACATCATTATCATGCTAGTTTTACCTGTGCTACATGTTCCTTCTTCCTTGAGCACAAGTTTCGACGGTGAGCTAAGCTTACGTTGATTTCCTTGTCTTGTCATTCCACCTCGAACAACAAGCTTGGTTTTGAGTTTGTGTCGTACCCATGGTTCCAATAACCTCTTTATTCATCATTCCTTTGACTTGATGTCATCGCTGATCGATTACATCTTCATGAAATCTCGCGACAAATGTGTCGTGAACATCATCAACATCCTGAGCTCTTCCAAAAAATATATTGAATTCTTGATGAGAAATACCATCCTTGCCCTCGATGATTTGTGTTGTCATCAACCACTTTATTGCCTTCCCTCCAACACAAACTTGTCCGTGTTCTGTGTAATACCTTGAGTTCCTTGCTATCCAGCATTTGTTCTTCTTTACCTTGGAGTGTTACCATCTTTTATGTCAAGAATGTCGTCAGGATTACTCCGCCTCTTAAGAATTCTTGGTATAGTGATACTTCTCATCATCACCATTCTTTCTTGGTCCCCGTGTTGTTTCTAACCGGTATACCCACAATTGACTATGATGTGTGCATTCAAAATTCCTAGCAACCCTATTGCTTTGAAGAGAATGGTCGATTGATTCATTTTAATTCTTTTGTTCATTAAGTCGTCATCCTAATATTTATCGTGCAACCCATCCCCATATTTCGGGTGCACCTGTGAAGCAAGTTTAATTGTGGATGTTTTCCTCGAACATACATCATTATATCATTTGATCTGACAATTGTTATCTCCTTGTTCACATAACTGTGGAAATCCATCTTATTGGAAACCTCAAGGAATTGTCGTTGGTTCCATCATCCACCTCCTCATACTCTGGTTGGTTTACTGATGAACTCTTGTTTCGGAACTCGCTTCCATAGTTCATTTCCCGAGAATTTTACAATGTCATCTCGTCAATTTGTGTCGCACCTTTTCTTCTCGGGCATCCTGAGTCTGAGGTATCCTGACACCAATCAAATCTGAATCTAGGTCAGATATGATGGTTGGAACATATTTCCAAGAGTTATAACATTGGTCTTTATATGATCTGGTAAGGTGGTGTCATACCTAGCCCACCTGGCCGGAGGCCCTATTGTTATAGTTCCCCTTTAGCAATGTTATACATTCCTCCTTGAGGAAACTATAAGACTTATTATACAAGTTGTTCCTGATGAATCCTTCGTGTATCCAAAGTACGACCTTTGCTTGAAGACCATGTAAATACTATCTTGAAGCATGTCTGTGGTACTCCGGTCTTCAATAAGGGCATTTGAAGCACAACACCAAATTATCTTTATCAATTATCCAAACACTATTGTATGTGTAAAGTCATGAAATTTCTCTCGCCTTACCTAAAGAGTTTTCTACATTATATCCTGTCATGGATATCATGCTCTATTTGTCCTTGGGAAGGGTATGCCCCTGTAATATGTGTTTAACACATTTTCCCTTCCATTTTTCTATTAATCTGATGATCACCTTTTCCTTTCCATTGATTTGTTTAACCTTCCTTGTGATCCATATGATCTAAGCAGTAATAATTCACTGCTTATGTAAACATCTCGGTGTACAATTCTGTCAGAAAGACCCTGTTACTTTTGTTGATGACATTCCGGTAACCACCGATGGACGAGAACTTTGCCTACTGGTCCGCCTCGTTCAACGAGCAGGAGAATGGTTCTCATCGTCCCTCGCCCTTGGTACCAACGATGCTGCCAACATAACTGACCGGTTATTCTCTAACATGCCTTGCTTACAGGATCGTGCAAGACGTCACCCCTCTTCCTGCTTTTTTACCCACATGGTGGGCCCATAACCCACAGTTCCACTGGATCGAAACCTGACTCTTCTTTACACCCCCTGTTAGCAAGGTTGTTCCTCGCGCGTGGCCTCATATGTAATTCATGGACCACCTTCCTAGTGATCTATTCTGGTGTCAGACATAAAACTTATTCCCATTGCTCTGGACCCCTTTTACACTTTGTTTCAAGCATCGAACGATTGCCTATCCGCTCAAAACTTCTCAGAGTACCTTCTTATTTTGCTCTCGATATCTTCTTAAGTTTCAATTCGAGAGATACTTATGCTTCTTCCCCTGAGCTAACCGTCCGATGCTCAATTTTGTTAGAATCCGTCCTTATAGAGTTTTCCCCCTCTTATACTTTCGTAAGTATGGTGAAGATCTCGAAGGAAGAATGGCAACTTCATCATGATGCATCAATGCATAGGAATGGAGACATCAACGTTATGGATCGACCTCTTCGAGAAGAGTAACCAAGACCAAGAAGACACGTTAGAATTTTGTAACCAGATCTTTCCCCCTTGCTCCACCTCTTAAATCTCGGGACGAGATTTCTTGTAGTGGAGAAGAATTGTGACGCCCGGATAATTAGTCTACAGTAATCCCACGTTCATGATGCCATGTCACCACGGTTACTGTTGTTAATCTTGTGTTAGTTCAAAATCGATTCGAAATTCAAACTTAAAATAAAGTCAAACGGTAAAGGTTTTAAAATATTAAAACTAAAATGTTGGGGTGTTGCCAAATAATGCATAGGTAATTATTCTTGAGAAACCACATTTTTATAAAAGGTTTAAATGAACTTAAATGATTAAAATAGTAGGTAAAACTATTAAATAAATGTCTTTTGAATATTATAAAATGCTAAACTATTTTGGTCAGGGGTAAAACTTTTTGTGAAAGTAGTTGGAATTGTAACTCTATTTTAGGTATGGGTTTTACTTTTTGTAAAACTATAAATTATAAAATAAATAAAAGAAAGCAGAAAAGAAAAAGTAAAAATAAAACAAAACAATAAAAGGAAAAGAAAACGGAAGACCTAACCTAATGGGCCAATTGGCCCACCTAACTAAAACAAGCCCAACCGGCCGAACCACCCACTCCCTTATCCCCTCGTCCGGAAACCCTAACCCCCCACCACGCACTCCCTCCCCCACTCACTCCCCCCTCCCGCTCCCCCAATCCAGATCGGGATCTGGGCGACCACGCCCCCGCCCCCGTTGACTCCTCGCCCCTCTTCTCCCTCGCGCGACGCCGCCGGAAGCCGCGGCCATGCCACGTGCCGCCGCCGCCCAGCTCGATCGCCTCCCGTCATCGACTCCAGCGGACGCCGCCCCGCCGCCCGTCGCCGGCGCTCCCTCGCCGGTCTGCCTCATCTACGTCGACGCCGTCGTCCCCATCCCCCACCACAAGCCCCGCTGCCACGAACCCTACGCCCGCGGTGAGGCCTCGCCTCCCTCCGCTCCCCTGCTCACCGCGCTAGATCGCGCCCGCGCATGACGCCGTCGGTGCCCTCTACAGCACACGCGCATCACCTGCGCCCTGGACCCCCACGCCAGACGCCCGGCCCGCGTGGCTCGCCCCGGCTCACCAGCCCGCTCGCGCCCTCCTCAAGACGTCTCGCAGCGTTCGCGCTGGCGTAGCGGCGACCGTGCCGTCCTGCGCCCGCGCTCACGCGTCTCCGCACCGCCCCACGCCTATCTGCGCCTCGCGCTGCCTCCGCCGTCCGTCCGTCTGAGCCCCGCCATTGCTCCTCCTCCTACCTCGCGGTGAGGCTGCCGTTGTTGCTGCGGTTGCCGCAGCCCGCAATCGCCCACCTGCCCGGGCAGCGCCGTCACGGCCGGCCACCTTGGCGTAGCGCGCGCTAGCTTAGCGCCCACTGCCTCACCGGGTCAAAGCGCCGCTTTTCTCAGATGCAGTTAAACCGCAAACCCGGTTGGCCCTATGAGCCACTGCCCAGTGGGCCTCCCCCGGCCCCAGAACGTTTATTAAAAAAATTAAAATAAATAATAAATACAAATATTAATTAATTCATTAAATTAATTAACTTAATTAATTGTGTTTAATTAACCTAATAGCCAATTAAACCTAATTAACTACTGTTAATTAGCTAGATAGTCCCTGACAGGTGGGACCCACCTGTCAGGTTGACCAGGTCAATGGTCAACGTTGACTGCTGATGACATGCTGACATCATGCTGGTGCATTAATTAATTTTCGAATTAAATTAAATTATTAAATCCAAAAATTGATTAAATCTTTTACAAATCTTATAAAATAAACCGTAGCTCAGATGAAAATACTTTCTACATGAAAGTTGCTCAGAACGACGAGACGAATCCGGATACGCAGCCCATTCATTCGCCACACATCCCTAACCTATCAAACTCGCAACTTTCCCCCTCCGGTTCATTTGTCCGAAAAAGCGAAACACCGAGAATACTTTCCCGGATGTTTCCCCCCTTCGCCGGTATCACCTACTACCGCGATTGGGCACCCCCTAGCATCACGCTTTGTCATGTCATGCATCTTCATGCATTTGTTTGCATTTTATTTATTGTTTCTTCCCCCTCTTCTCTCACTAGACACCGAGACCGAGCCACTGCTACCCAGTACGACTATGGTGTTGACGACCCCTCCTTCTCGGCCGAGCTTCCAAGCAAGCCCCCCCTTTGATCACCAGAGATCGCCTATTCTTCTCTATACTGCTTGCATTAGAGTAGTGTAGCATATTACTGCTTTCAGTTAACCCTATCCTGATGCATAGCCTGTCCTTGCTACTACTGTTGTTACCTTTACCTGCAATCCTACATGCTTAGTTTAGGATGCTAGTATTCCATCGGTGGCACTACACTCTTGTCCGTCTGCCATGCTATACTACTGGGCCGCGATCACTTCGGGAGGTGATCTCGGGCATATGGTATATACTTTATACTGTTACATTACTTATGATACTGTTCGGAGATGGGGGCTGAAGGGGCAGGTGGCTCCATCCCGGTAGAGGTGGGCCTGGGTTCCCGACGGCCCCGACTGTCACTTTGTGGCGGAGCGACAGGGCAGGTTGAGACCACCTAGGAGAGAGGTGGGCCTGGCCCTGGTCGGCGTTCATGGATACTTAACACGCTTAACGAGATCTTGGTATTTGATCTGAGTCTGTCCATTTGGTCTATACGCACTAACCAGCTACGCGGGAACAGTTATGGGCACTCGGCGTCGTGGTATCAGCCGAAGCCTTCGTGACGTCAGCGTCTGAGCGGCGCGCGCCGGATTGGAACGTAAGCCTGCTCTTGTTTTAAGGGGCTAGTTTCGCTTCGGCGCGCCGCACGCAACGTGCAGTGTGTGCTAAGGCGATGGGCCTGCACCCTGGCGCTTAGGTTTAGACCGCGTCTGACCTCTCTGTTGTGCCTAGGTGGGGCTGCGACGTGTTGATCTTCCGCGGCGGGCATGACCCGTAAAAGCGTGTCCGCCAAATGGGATCAAGCGTGTTGGGTTATGTGGTGCACCCTGCAGGAAGTTAATCTATTCGAATAGCCGTGATCTTGAGAATGGACGACTTGGAGTTGTACCTTGACCTTATGACAACTAGAACCGGATACTTAATAAAACACACCCTTCCAAGTGCCAAATACAACCCGGTGATCGCTCTCTAACAGGGCAACGAGGAGGGGATCACTGGGTAGGATTATGCTATGCAATGCTACTTGGAGGACTTCAGTCTACTCTCTTCTACATGCTCCAAGACGGAGGCTGCCAGAAGCGTAGTCTTCGATAAGACTAGCTGTCCCCCCCCCCTTATTCTGGCATTCTGCAGTTCAGTCCACCGATATTTCCTCCTTACACATATACCCATGCATATGTAGTGTAGCTCCTTGCTTGCGAGTACTTTGGATGAGTACTCATGGTTGCTTTTCTCCCCCTTTTCCCCCTTCCATTCTACCTGGTTGTCGGAACTAGATGTCAGAGCCCAGGAGCCAGACGCCACCGTCGACGACGACTCTTACTACACCGGAGGTGCCTACTACGACGTGTAGTCCGCTGACGACGACCAGGAGTAGTTAGGAGGTTCCCAGGCAGGAGACCTGCGTCTCTTTCGATCTGTATCCCAGTTTGTGCTAGCCTTCTTAAGGAAAACTTGTTTAACTTATGTCTGTGCTCAGATATTGTTGCTTCCGCTGACTCGTCTATGATCGAGCACTTGTATTCGAGCCCTCGAGGCCCCTGGCTTGTATTGTGATGCTTGTATGACTTATTTATGTTTTAGAGTTGTGTTGTGATATCTTCCCCTGAGTCCCTGATCTTGATCGTACACATTTGCGTGCATGATTAGTGTATGATTGAATCGGGGGTGTCACAGATGGATGCCTCTGCTCCGCCCCCGCCCTTCCTTTTATAGGCGGGTCGGGGAAGGGAGTCGATCCCTCGATGGGTAACCACTGCCCTCCTCCACCAATCCAAGAAAACCAGGCCCCTGCCTTGATGCGCTCCTGCACCACGCGTCTCCGTTACCCACCCCACTTGATGCATGCAACATACGTGGCTAAGGACAAGGGCGTGGTGGGAATAGTAAATTGGCAGTTACTCGCCCGTGCGTTAAAGTCATTTACTGGCCATTACAAGAGTGGCCCCACTGTGATTGGCATTAGGCGATGCGCGGAAGAACCGGAAACTAACCCGGGCTCAAGTAATGAAGAAGCAAAGCAGATCTCAAGGGGCAAGCCACCTCTATGCCCTTGCCTGTGCACCTGTTAGGGCCTACCCCGATGACGCCCGGCAGCACATTCGGGTCAGGCCTGGGGGCTCCTGTCGGTGCAAAAAATCTTAGGTCCGTTGCCGAGACTATGCACAGGCCCATGAACGAGTTTGCAGCATCCAAGACCAGATCAAAGAACAAGGGGATCAGGTCTTTGAAGGATCAAAGTGCAGATCAAGAAGACCAAAACCAGCCAGAGGGGCAAGATATCACTAAGGGAAGAACCTCCCTTGCCGGCTAGGCGAACCAGGCAAGGTTGGGGCTACCCCGGAAGCAAGCCTCCAAGATCGTCCCAGCAGGCCTGCCGGGGCTTGCGGAGGCAAACCACTCCACCGCGCCACCTAACAGCAACGCACGTTGTTAATCAGTGCGGTGTCAAGCTCCTAAGTGACCAAGTGGCTGCTTCCTGTCACATGGTGGACACTTCCTACAGAAAACACCTCCAAATGACACCCGTCCCAAGACATGTTAAGCAAGCAGGCGCGAACTTGGTAGAACAGCCCGGCAGGCCTGCCAGGCACACTGTGATGTGACACTGAGCGGCACATTTAATGCGCTCTGTCAGCCTACAGAGTTAGGTATGATAGCACTGTTTGCTATCTAATCAATATGTAAAGACTGGTTTGCCACTGTGTTGACCCCTTCATCTATAGAAGGAGGCCCATGGCAACCGTACAAAGGATTCAGACTCTCACACATTCATATGCGCGTAGCCACTCTCGCCCCGAGGCAACCTTGCTAGGCAAGAGCGCCGCATTTTACACCATTATCCACCATCAATCCACCAAAGTAGTAGTAGGGTTTTATGCCTCGCGGCGGCCCTAACCTGGGTAAAACTGCTCGTGTGATCTCTGCCGTGCTATATTATGCTTCTCCGCTCTTTGTGCAATATGCCAATCCCCCCGCCAAACCAAAAACGGGCTCATGGCCCCATAGGTGGTCGTGGTTTCCCATGACAGATCTGATAGAGGCAAAGGTGTCCCGTCTTTGTTCGGCGTAAACCTAAAACAAAGTCCATAGATATATCCTCCCATGGAACACTAGGTACAGGCACAGGCATATATACACCATGAGGATTTCATCGTGACATAGTTTTTTGACATGTAGTGCAGCGAGCAACAAAACGCTCAACATCCCGTCTCATATTTGGCCAAAAGAAATGTGTAGCAAGTACATCCTCGGTCTTCTTCACGCCAAAGTGTCCCATTAATCCTCCTCCATGCACCTCCTGAAACAATAAAAGACAAACAGAGCTAGTTGGAATGCATAGCTTGTTAGCACGAAACACAAATCCATCATTAGCGACGAACTTGTTCCATGTCCTCCCTTCTTTAGAATTCTGCAATACATCTTTAAATTCAGCATCATGCATATATTGATCTTTGATGGTCTCCAAACCAAATATTTTAAAGTCAAGTTATGAAAGCATAGTATAATGATGAGACAATGCATCAGCAATAACATTTTCTTTGCCCTTCTTGTGTTTAATGACATAAGGGAAAGTCTCAATGAATTCAACCCATTTAGCATGTGTTTCAAAGATTCATGATCAGAATGTATAACAAATTCTTTGGGCCATAAATAATGTTGCCATGTTTCTAAGGTCCGAACGAGAGCATATAATTCCTTATCATAGGTAGAATAGTTCAGACTAGGCCCACTCTATTATCAGAAAAGTATGCAACACTTTAGCCATCTTGTAATAACACACCTCCTAAGCCAATTCCACTAGCCTCACATTCAAGCTCAAAAGTCTTTTTAAAATCTAGAAGTTGGAGTAAAGTATCATGTGTCAACTTATCTTTCAATACCGTGAAGGCTTCTTCCTGTGCTTTACCCCAAACAAAAGGCACATCCTTCTCTGTAAGCTCATTGAGAGGTGCAACAATGGTGCTAAAATCTCTCACAAAACTCCTATAGAATCCAGCAGGGGCCAAGAAAACTCATCACTGGTGTGACCATTTTGGTCTACGACCAACTCTCAATAGCTTCAATCTTGGCTTTATCAACTTCAATTCCCTGTGGAGTAACAACACACCCAAGAAAAGATACTCGATCGGTTCAAAAGGTGCACTTCCCAAGGTTACGAAACAAACGTGCATCACGTAGAGAAATAAAAACAACACGTAAATGTTCGAAATGTTCCTCCAAAGATCTGCTATAAATAAGTATATCATCAAAATAGACTACCACAAATTGTCCAATGAAAGGATGTAAAACTTCGTTCATTAATCTCATGAAAGTACTAGGTGCATTAGTTAACCCAAATGGCATGACTAACCACTCATATAATCCAAACTTAGTTTTAAATGTTGTTTTCCATTCATATCCCAATTTCATACGAATTTGATGGTATCCACTACTCAAATCAACTTTGGAGAATATTTTAGAGCCACTCAATTCATCAGGCATATCATCTAGCCGAGGAATAGGATGACGATAAACAATAGTAATAGTATTAATGCCTCTACAATCAACACAGATACGCGATGTAAAATCCTTTTTTGGCACTAGTATAATAGGAACAACACAAGGACTAAGGGATTCGCGTATATAACCATTGTCGAGCAGCTCCTATACATGATGCATAATCTCCTTTGTCTCCTCTAGATTGTTACGGTATGGTGCATGGTTTGGCAGCGAAGCACCGGGAATTAAGTCAATCTGATGTTCAATCCCTCGAATAGGCAGTAATCCCGGTGGCACGTCTTGTGGAAAGACGTCAGCGAACTCCTGCAAAATGTTAGTGACAGCAGGAGGCAAAGAGGAAGGCACGTCCTCGAATGTAAATAATTCCTCTTTGCGCACAAAAACATAGCAAACAGGTTTGTTGTAATCTAGATCATCAATATCAGATTTGGTGGCAAGTAAACATCCAATCTTCAATTTAATTTCAAAAATAACACTATATGGTTTGTAATCAGGATTTATGTGTTGCTCAAATTCTTTTGCCACAATCTGATTTTCACTCTTATTGTGCTACTGTTTTGCTTTACTAGCTCTATTAATATCATCTTTCAAAATAGAATCAGGAGACATAGGAAGCAAAGTAATGTGTATCCTTATGAACAAGAGTATACTAACTGTTTCTACCATGAACTACAAAAAATACACTTCCATGATGATACATGTTTGTCACAGTAGGTCACGTTTTCTGTCATGCATGTACATCCATGACAATTTTATGACAGAATCAAGATAGTCATACTTGTGCTGTCGTAGAAGTGTTCCATGACATTACCAAAATTATCATCACGGAAGTGTCCACTTCCATGATGATAAATCACGCGTCATAGAAGTGCTTTCGTCAAGGGTGACCGACATGTGGCATCCATCGTAATGGCTTGCCGTTAAGCTATCGGGTCCAGTTTTGGATCCGATAACCCGTTAACAGCCCCGACCAATGGGGATTTTCCACGTGTAAAATCATCATTGGCTGGAGGAAACATGTGTCGGCTCACCGTTGGGACAGATGTCGTCCACTCATTGGACCGAAGGCGCCTATGATACGTCGACACGTGGCACTGCCCAACAGAGGCCCATTCCTGTGAAAAGGCTGACCCGTTTGACTTGGTCAAAAGGTGGCGGGCTGGCCCACAGAAAGCCTGTTAACGGCCTGTTCGCATATAGTCCATTTACAGCCCGCTAACCTAGGGCCCGTTACGACCTATCCGAATTAGGCCCAGTAGCGTTATCTGGGCCGTCCAATATGATTCCAGCCCATTTTAACTTCCGGCCCATGTATGGCCCATGACATCTTTCGGCCCATATGAGGCCCTTTGTAACTCTTGGCCCATTAACGGCCCGTGGTGAAACTGGCCCTTAATGAACAGAGTATCAGTTTATACCCATTAACGGCCCATTATTCCATTGGGCCGTTTCCAGCCCATGTTATCTTTCGGCCTTCCCAGGGCCCATTTATTCTTGGGCTCATTTCCAGCATTCGTTTACTTACGACCCGTTACTGTATTTTCTGCTTGTGGGCCAAATTCGGCCCGTGGTTACAGTCGACCAGTTCGTGGCCCGTTAATACGTTGGGACTTTTTCATAGCGTCATGAAATACGGCCGATTAATGACGGCCCGTTATGGTCGGCCCATGAACGGACGATTCCAACTCTAGCCCATTTACAGCCATAATGCGGTCTATTATTGGCCCATGTTTGGCCAATCGATCATACGGCCCGTAGAAGGCCCATTGATGATACAACCCATAGAAGGCCCATTGTGTCTACGACCCATAGAAGGCCCATTGTTTCTACGCCCCGTAGAAGGCCCATTGTTTTTACGGCCCTTAGAAGGCCCATTGTTTCTACGGCCTGTAGGAGGCCCATGGTAACTACAGTAAATATGTTGCCCATGGTTATTGTGGCCTAGTTTTAAAAAATAGGTTATTGCGGCCACTAGCAAACCCCGGAAAAAGAACTACACTGACTACAAGCAAACACATAAACAAGACAATAAGGAAATAAATAAGCAAGCAACTTACGCTAGGCTATCATGGCTATTACACATATTACATCCACTGGGCATCAAAGTTTTCCACCGGTGCAAATATAGGGAACAAAGCAGATATCATATACTTTGGTTGTCAAAGTTGGTGACCAAAGTGCAAATAACGCCGCAGAGCAAAACAAGTCCGAACTGAAACCACTTGAAGAGCTCAAGAAACAATATCCCGGTACCCATAATGCTGGCAAGATGCTTAGCAAGCTTATTAACTTTCTCTTATTTGGCGCTTAAATCCTCCAGCACTTGCTGTTGCACCAGAAAGTATGCATCTGAATTCTACAGGGACTTCCTCAGTCCTTCGGCTTCTTGTCGCATAACATCTTATCGATGTCTTTCAACTTGAAGTTGAGACTCAAGAAGCCGAACTGATTCAGGTAGCGAGTTCGAAGAGCTGGTGCCAGCAGTAGTAGCTAGTAACTCGAACACTACATCAAGACAGGACTTTGGGGTTGTCTCAGTGTCTTCAATATAATTTTTATCGGCTTTCTTGGAGGGCAACAGGGATGCCTCACTATCTTGAACCTTATCTGCATTACTTCGTTTACCATTGCATAACGGGGTACTCTTCTCCAATATTTTATCCGCGTTCTAAAAGAGAAATAGACAAACACATCACAGGTTTACAATGTAGTATATGAAACTCATTTCGGTAAACCAGTTCAGTAGTAAGGTGGACAGGATAACAACATGAAACAAACATATGTCTATGTAGATGGTCACTGTATGGTCTATATCATTCTAGTTTATGTTGCCAAATCAAGATAGATACATTTCAAATCATATCTATTTAAGACAAAGCAGCATAGACAGAATATAAGTGTGGGAAACTACACAACAATAACAACACTTATAATGTGCATGGCATGAGAACATAACTGTTTATTCAATTGAAACTGAAATCAACATAGAGAAATTTACAACAACAAACACGTTAAAGAAACAGGTTTAAACCATACCTGTTGCGCCATTGGAGTTTCAATTGCATCCTTCAAATTTGAAATTAGTTGGTATGAGTAAATACAGTGATGGAAGAGCAAAGTAGTATGAACCATAGCTATGGAACCTGATCTGAGAACAATTCTTCTTCTGCTTTAAGCGTTGACTTGGGGTTCGGAGTGGTGGTCCTCGTGCTTTGGGCACTCAGTTGCCTTACTAACTGCTCGTGTTTGGGTGCTCTGTGGTGGAGATGGTGCTGTGTCAACTGGAACTGGGTTACTATCTGCTGGGGTTGGGGTTAGAAGGGGTGTAGCTGGTTCTCTATTGAACTGGGTAGGGGTACAATCTGGGTGAGTCTGGGTTATGTGTAGTGGGGATGGTTCTTGGGCAAGTACAATCATGGTTCTATCTGCATCGACAGGTAGCACGATCTTTTCTAAAGACCGTGTTTTTACTCCCACGGATACTGCCATCACCCCCTCCAATTGAAATGGCTGATAAACAAGAAAAGTAATTGAATGTACAGACATTGTAAGATAGACATGTGCAATGGGTAGTAGGGAAGAAAACAGGGCATGAAATAATTCACATTTATGTTGTCTAACCAAACAGAATAGCAAGAAATAATTTCACATATATGATGGCTAATTAAACATGATAGCATGACACAATTTCACATGTATGATGGCTAACTAAATAGGATATCTTCAAAATATGATGACTATGTAAACGGGATGGCATGATATAACTATACGATGTGTCTATTAAAGTGGTTGCCATGCCATAAATCACAAACATGCCGTCCATGGAAACATGATGGCATGATATAATTCACGAATAGAATGACATAATTCAAAATATGATGACTATGTAAATAGGATGAGATGATATAACTATATTATGTCTTTAGAAAATGGGTTGGCATGCCATAATTCAGATACATGTTGTCTATGTAAACATCATGACATGATATAATTCAAATATATGATTTATGTACTAAGCAAGTGAGCAGAGGGCAATCACATATATGATGTGTCAACTAAGGAGATGGCATTCAATATTGTATATATGATGTAAAAACTAAGCATTGAAATAAACCATATGCATAATATGAGGTATACAAATGCAACGAGAAATACAAAAAAAGGACGGCATGATATAATTCACATATATGACGCTTGGCTAAACAACATGGCATTGAATAATTCACATATATAATGCCTTGCAACAAGATAGCATTGCATAATTCGCACATATAATGTCTTGCAACAAGATGGCATTTCATAACTCACATATATGGTGATTAGACACTAAATAGGTGGCATTCACACAAAGCATGTCTAAACTAAGAAAATGACATAGCAATGCAAGATACCATACGCACGATATGAGCAACATAACCATGCCAAGTTAGAGCATGCACCTCGGGGCGTGGGAATAGGACTGGTCATCTGTCTCTGAATCCTCCTCTGAGGAGCTATCCGTAACCAACAAGAATGCGCTTCGTGAGATAGCATTGTCTGCTTTGAAGACCTTGTTTCCACTCAAAAAAATTCCATGACCGTGCCGAATGGCTGATGCACAGGAAGAGTAATTGAATGTACTAAAATTGTTGACAAATTTAACACGTAATAAAAATTGATGGCATAATATAATTCACATATAAGATGACAGGCTAACTAGGGTGGCATTGCAAAATTCACATATATGATGCCTGGCTAAACAAGATGGCATTGCATGATTCACATATAAGATAAAGAAACTAAACAAATGTCATTGACATAAAGTATGTCTAAACTAAGCATATGACATATTTGATGTATACAGTAAGCAATGCAAGGCACCATATGCATGATATTACAAACATCAGCATGCCAAGTTAGAGAGAAGACCTCACGGAGTAAATATGAGTGGTCCTCTCCTTATGAATCCCCCTCAGAATAATTATCTTCCTCTTGATTATGATCCGAAATAGTTGGAGGGGGGTGCCTTTGCGCCCATCATAGAGTGACGTCTGCATGACATTTTATTGCCACACAAGGCTCGTCTCTTTTGCTCTACATGTTCAGTTCCATTGTGTACAATAACTGAAATGCATAGGAATAAACCATAGTGAGTTTATGTAAGGAGTGCATGCACAAATCCAGAGTGATGGTAGCAAACTATGGATAGACCCAAACCAATGATAGCAGGCAAATAATAGCTTTAGTTAAAAAATACAGATAATGGGTCCTTTAATGTTGGTTTGCACCCAACGTGAAACTCATAGTAGACACCCGAGATTAACCAGATAGTAGACAGATAATACTGATTGCTGCCCCAATATATACCCCACAACCATTTTAAAACTCAAGTTTCAACATTAGTTTGGACCTGACTCAGATTCTAATAGGTGAACACGATGATAAAGTACCATGTCATCATATTAAGCGATGCATAACATGAGCAGACACGGAAGAGCGCGACCTCTCTTGCGGACCCGTGTAGTCCTCAAGGTCATCTGCTTAGTGGATGATGGTAATGCAGTTGTCATGGCTGCCGGTGGCGGGGAAGAAGATCTGAGGCGCCGAAAGACAGTCAGGAGAGCGGATCCCTACTGTGGTGAACCCTTCCTCATTGGAGTAGCTAAGCTGGGGTGGAACATAGCGTAGCAGGAGGAGGACAAACCACACAAGGTTTTCTTTGACACATATCTGTAACAGAAGTAATTGTGTAAGGGCTTGTTTGAATATGAGGATTCTAATAATGCAGGGATAGGAAATAGACAGGAACAGGATAGGAATGCACGTGCAAAACAGAGAATTTAAAAACACCGGATTTTTGCCAATCTGGGTGTTCGATTCACAAGAATTGGAAGATCACAGGATGCAAAGAAGCATGGTGATATTAAGTGAAACCACAAGAAAATGTACGGTTATAATTCTATTATGCTACTATCTCTTAGTCTTGTGCTTCATGAATAGGAATTTGAAAAGGACGACAATTGGATATTAAAATTCCTAAGGTTTTTCTTTCAAGGAGACACTAAAGGAACAAATCCTACAGTTTTCCTTTGCTCCATTCCTTTGAACCAAATACATGAATAGTAGTACCATAGGAAACTTTCGAATTCCTATGTTTATCCTTCACTATTCCTTTCAAGCACTGGCGATTCTAGCAGGCAGGCTTGAGCAAGGAAAATCCAACACTCAAAAAATGTTTTTGTGCTACTTCTACTACTTTGGACCCAGGCCACTGCCCTACTAGCTCAACTCCCAGGCCCATCGACAAATGCACAACTCAAACGCATAGAGATAAATAATGATGGCATTCAAGAGAGTCCATCACGGATAGCTAAGTTGCCTGGTACCTCACTGCTTGTCATATAGTAGGAGAAACTAATCGTATTTCACGTTACTGTGTGTGCTCAGTGGACAATATATATAACATGTAGAGTAAAAAAGAGATGCAACAAGTGTACAAGCTCTTTGGCGAAGCCATGTCTATCTCAGCGTGATTGGGTTGGTCGGTGAGGATGATCCGGCTGACTTGGCTGTCGGAGTAGGGGAAGAAGATCTTAGGCATCTTGAGATGGAGCCTGGGGTACTGCTCCGCTATGATGGAGGGTTTCGTCGTTGGAGCAGCTCCGGTGAGTTGTACGACACCGAGGCTGAAGCAAGACAGGATAGACAACATTAACCTGTGTGGAATTCTAATAGCATCTCCAATAGATGATGTAAAATACATAACCACAAAGTGCTAGATGTAAAATACATCAGCCGCTCATCTCTGAACTTAACTGTCGAAACTGAATTTAACTGTCGAAACTGAACTTAACTGTCGAAACTGAATTTTGCTGTCGAAACTGAATTTTACTGTCGAAACTGAACGCACTAGTAGCAGAAAAGCAGTAGCAGCAGCGCGTGTGAGAGCCGGGGCAGCTGGTCGTGTATCAGCATTAGGTGAGGCTACACGTCAGTCGACTGAATTTTTCATCTCTGGTCAGTCGATTTTCCATCCGTTGGATACGAAATCAAGGGCCTGCAGTTCATCTTCAATCTCCACCCCCTGAGTCGCCAGCCACCACCGACCAAACCGCCCCCGCCTTCGCCGCTCGAACCCACTCCCCACCGTCGGTCCGCCGCCGCCTTGGCCATCCCTCTAGGCCCCCCATGCCGAGCTTTTCTACGACGATCCCCACGCCACCGCCCCACCACCTGGCGACCACCGCCCCCACCCTGAACCGTAAGATGGATAGTGGGGTACCTCTCAGGCGAGCCCCCCTCCCTGCTGTGGATGGTTCTTCATTAACTCCGGCGAGCCCCCCCCCCCTGAAAATCGACTGACCCAAAAGTCGATTCAGTCGACTGAAGTGTAGCTAAATCGGAGCAGCATCACAAGCAAGAGCAAGAGCGAGATCAGCAGCGCAAGCAAGAGCAAGAGCAATAGCAAGAGCAGACCACGCAGGGGACCGAGAGCAAGAGCAGAGCAGCAGCGCGAGCGAGAGCTAAAGCAGCAACAACTCCGACTGATGTGGACGTCACCGCCGAGGGAGCGACGTCGTGGAGGAAGTGGCCGGCGATGCCGCCATGGATGGAGTCGCGCCGTGTCTGCTCGGTACTAGGCACCGGCTCCACCGTGAGATCGAATCAAGAAGAAAATGCGGCGATTAGTGTGCAACCTCTTTGGTGGCACCGATTAGGCCTCAGCTTCATCGGAGGAAACGGTGATGATGATGCTCTTTCGGT
This sequence comes from Aegilops longissima, assembly GCA_021605205.1. NCBI lineage: Eukaryota > Viridiplantae > Streptophyta > Magnoliopsida > Poales > Poaceae > Aegilops > Aegilops longissima. The sequence continues at coordinate 309,243,481 of CM038678.1, forward strand.
GGTGCAGGTGAAGACGGCGGTGTGGGAATGAAGGTGGCGCGAAAGACGAGGTGAACGTCGGGGTAGCTCCTTGGTGGTGGAGGACGGGGTGGCTAAACTGGTGGGACGACGAGATCGACGACGGATCCTCATCTAGTACGGTGGATGAGGGACGTCGAGGTGTTGCTGTGGATGACGTCATTGGGGAAGAGGCTCCGGCTGGGTGGCGGACGGAGGAGGGTGTGGGGCTTCGCAGGTTTTCGCAGCCTCGGTGTACGAATGGGTGGGCGGATGGGATGGGAGTGGGGAACCATGGCTTAGGGACGCGCTTGTCTGAAATGTGGGGTAAGTTACGAAAGTACCCCCACCGATTTGAGCTAGGCGGTTCTTTCGGTTCAAGGGTATCACAGGCATTTCGGTATGTCGGGATTTCATAGGAGGTGGGAGTTTTCACGCGCGTTGTAATTTTGGAATAGCAAGGTGCGGGTTGAGATGGAGGGAGTTGTCGGAGCACAACGAGACAAAGATATATCTTAAATATTTCGGGGTAACAAGGCGCAGGTTGAAGAGGCGGGAGTTTCACAGCACGATAGAGAGAGATGCTAGCTTGAAATTTCGGCATAACAAGGCCCGACTTGAAATTTCAGGAGAACAAGCTTAACGTGTACCAAAAAAAAAGACAGTTCACACCTCATCACTAGAGAGAGCCATGTCCCGTTTTTACTATATTACTAGAAATGCATTCAAATACAACCAAAAAAACTAAGAAAATCAGGACAACAAACATAACGTGTAGTGTACCAAAACAATTTGCACTTCCCTCAACAATAAAAAAACAATGTGTGTTGTCTAGCATATGGACTAAATTTGAGTACATTTTCCCTGTTTGAATGGGATTGTACTCGGGTTAGTTATACAAACATCTAAATATTATATTCACAACACATGACATGAATATAGGAGAAGTAAATTCCTATATAAATACGAACTACATGTACATACGATCTCAAATTCAAATATATGTATCCATTTTATGTTGAATTCAAATCACAGTACATGTATGCTCTAGCTAGATGTTCAGAATCTAAACCATGTAGCATATACTATGTACAATGTGTTTAACATGCACAACACACACACAAACACCATTTAGACTAGTAAGGTACACATGCATTGCACGCATGAGATTTGGCAACCAAATGATGAATAAATACCACATTATAGCATGTAAGCTTTGAGTCATATATGCATGATGTAGATGTTCGTTTAATCCTTATAGTTCATTTCATTCATAATCATCTAGTTTTTATAAGAAAGCTAATCTATTTTAAGATTCATGGAATTGTGCGTTGTAAGGCATAAAGTAAAAACAAATAATGGCAATCATGTAGAAAAACATTTGGGCAATTATGATACGGAAGATTCTAGAACAAAGAAGAAGTGCTTGTGTTTTGAGGTTTGTGCATTATGCTTAAGTTCAACCATTGAGTCTTCTAGATTGTACATGTGGCAAAATCTGGTGGAATCTAGATGATATCCAATGGCCAGTAGTGCTCAAATTTGCCATCTCTGCACCATCGGATTGGCCTCATCCAATGATCACCTTTCAAATTTAAAGTTATCTGCACACTATATAAAAATATAATACATAATACATACATAGAGGTATAGATATAGATATGTGATGCGAAATCCACCCATCATCTCCAATTAGAATTGTGTGTCGATGCACGGATGCAATGTGGTCAAACGATGTCTGCCATCGGTATCTCAAATCCAAATCAGACTGACCTTGTTCAATGTGTATACAGTACAACATGCTCATTTCCAAACCACGCCGCGCATATCTCAGTTAGATTCATGCATGCATGGGTTTCAAACATCATGATCTCTTATTCAAATATTTGAATTCAACTTTACATTGATTATGACCTCACCTAGTCTTTTACACCCACACAGTTGTCTTCTCTTTATAATTGTACCACTAACTTTCTCTCGTGCATGCATGCACACACACTACCAGTCGGCATTATCCATCGCACACATGCAATCTTCTTCTTCAGGTCGGTCTCCCATGCATGCACACACACACCTCCCCCTCTCCATCGTATCGGGCATTCTTTATCTCTCACGTGCATGCGCAATGATCGATGTTCCTCTATGTGTGTGTATATATAGCTAGGTCTTTCACAGTTTTCCACACAAACCGATCAATCTATATATCTAGTGAGGTCTCACCCTCTTTCCCACGTCCACATCGATCAATCTATACCTCTCTATATAGGATTACATAGCTAATACACCCACATTAATTATATATCCAACGTCCCCCTCTCATCATCCATGCCTTCCGCTTCATCTCGGGACGCAAGACAAAGGATTTAAGACAGGGGCAGCAAGGGCCCTGCCCCCCTAACATCACTATATATCGAGGCTAATATGAATGTGATCATTAGACAATTGCTGGTAAAATGGTTTAAGTTGATGAATTGGCCCTCCTCGTAAAGGATTAGCAATGCTTGGCCCCCTAGCTCATTTATTTTTCATGGCTCCGCCACTGCGCGCAACAGCGCACGTTCTCGCCTCCTCCCTTTAAATATCGATCTTGCACTTGTGCACCCCTTCATAGTCTCCCTCCACTTGGCCCCTCGCACCATATTCTAGCCCCCCACCGGATTTTGCCACATGTACAATCTAGCAGACTCCATGGTAGAACTTAAGCATAATGCACAAACCTCATAACACAAGTGCTTCTCCTTTGTTCTAGAATCTTCCGTAACATAACTGCCCAAACTATTTTTCTAGTTGAATTGCCATTATTTGTTTTTACTTTAGGCTTTACAACACACAATTCCATGAATCATAAAATAGATTAAGGGCTTCTTTGATTCAAAGGATTCTCAAAGGAATTTTGGAGGATTCTACTCCTTAGGAATTTTTCCAACCTTGGTTGTTTGATTCGTAGGATTGTAAACCATAGGAATTTTTCCATAGGATTCATTTGCACTAGATTTCATAGGAAACCTCCCATCCACTCAAACCTCTTTCAAAGAATCCTGCATTTTTTCTATGCACAATCAAACACTCGTACAATCCTGTAGGATTCAAGACGACATTCCACTCTAATCCCATGTTTTTCCTATTCCTGCGTTTTTGAAATCCTATGAATCAAAGAGGCCCTAGCTTTTTTAATAAAAAATAATTGATTTTGAATGAGATGAACCATAAGAATTAAACGAATGTCTACATAGGCATATATGACTCAGAGCTTACGTGCTATAGTGTGGTATTTATTCATAATTTGGTTGCCAAATCTGATGCGTGCAATGCACGTGTACCTTACTAGTACTTCGAGTATGTGCAAAACATGTAAATTAGAATTCCAATGGCACGCTACACAGTGTCTATCTTACAGTTCATGAAGCCACGTGGCACATGTGGAGGCGTTGTCACGACCGTCTTGTGTGGATTGATCACAGCGACGTGTTGCTGGTTCCAGAAGAATGTACTCGTCCTCTCTGAGCCACACTGGCGGTACATGCACGAAGCGAATATGTGCATGCACGCCACACATGCACTCATTCCCTCGCACGCACACGCGGGTACAAGGGCGGACACATTTTTGTATGAAGATCCACCCCATGTGATAATTTGATGCGTGTAAAGTCCTTCACTTCATTATGGTCAATTAATACACCGCATGCAAATTGAGTGGACATGAGGGCGGAAGGAAGTTATTGCTTATTATATGGGTGCCTTTTCTCATTTTTCAAAATAATTCTTCTATACACTTTGTGCAAATCCATAAACCCCTTGATTCCATCATATCAAAATGTTCAGAAATATCCATGGATCCAATCCCAATGAAACCACTTTGGTCATTTTTCATATGACTAGCGGTGTCCTAGAAAAGTCTAAATCACATTTTTATAGCACTTTTGTTCTTGCCTTGTTGTGTTGCTTATTGTGATTGTTTCCGACGTTAGTTGACGAAGTAGATGGAGTACTTGGAGATGGACCAGAAGCTTTGAAGACTCTGAAGAACCAGGCAAGCAGCCCTTTGACCATGATTCACCCCTCTTGTTCATCGATAAATTTTCCGTATGCATGATGACATTGTTAAATATGAACTTGATATAATCGTTGCATTGATGCATGCCCATTGGTACTTGCATGTTCGTAGCTCTACCTTGTGCTAGAGATGCGAAGAAAAATACTTGGTATTGATGCATGATGTTGCATCTATGCCATGATCATCTCTCGGTTACAATCCTTTGAAAACCCCATCGGGTGCCCCCAATGCCCGTGGGTAATGTTGAACTAGGTCACCACTTGATGAAGAAGTGGTTCACCGAAGCAAGTGAATATGTGTTGTTTATAGAGACAGATTAGATTTAAGATTTGTTGACCGTCCCAACCTTACATGTTCAACCACTCTACCCTTATATGGGAAAGGGCATTATTGATTACCTAGTTCGTGCTAACATGGATGCCCGCATTACTAGTGACGGGAGTGGCGTGGTCACTCTTGGGACGGGGTCGTGCCAGGTAGGGCGGCCATGACTGTTTTTACAGGGTATCAGACACACCGTTGGTACCCCGTGCGTGTGATATGTGATGAGTATGGGAGCGTGGCTCCACACAAAAAATTTATTATGTGACAAATGTTTGGCACGGGGGCTGCTACCAATCGAGTGGACTCTTTGTTAGTCACGGCTAGGGAAAGGTAGTGATCGGGTGCTTCCCCCGAGTACTTGAGGTACTGTGGGTCGTGGATGACACGAAAGCTTCCCGGATCTTGTGGGTAAGGTGTGCAACATCTGCAGAGTGTCAAACTATTCGAATAGCCGTGTCCATGGTCAAGGACAGTTGGGTGGTGCTTCTTAGACTATGTCCATATGCTTCTGACAAACAACACGGTTTGGTAATATTGTTGATATGATTCGTGAGGAAGTCACGATGAGCTTGAGCATGAGTTTTTCATAACTCTCTCTTGATATTGATGTTTGTAACCTCTTGATACTTGTTCCAGACGCATTTTTATCCTTGATAAACATTGATAATACTTGCATGAGAAAAACTAGCTTTCCGCAAAGCTGCCAATTTAACAGTAGAGCCTTGCATAATTATTCTGGTATCACTCTTGGGTTGCTTGCGAGTACAATCAAAGTACTCATTGGCTTGCCACTGGTTATTTTATTGGCCAGGCATGAAAGAACAGGTGTATGAAGAAGAGTTCTTTGGTGACGATCGTGCGAGCTAGGACACTTCCCAGTCAGAATGCCTGTAGGGTTATGACAGATGGAATGGGTCCAAGTTGTCAACGAGGATTTCCGCTGCAATGATATACTCAGGACTTGACCATAATGGTCCTACTTGTGTAAAACGGTATGTATGGATGTAAGACTCTTGTTATTCAGCTTATGTGTGTTCAGTGAGCATTGATCTCTGGGATCACTGTACACGTGCATTCGGTGCTGTCGACTTATGAGTCGGGGTCCCCATAGAGCTGGTATCAGAGCCATCCTAACTGTAGGAATCCTTAGTTAGCATGGTCGCTAGTACCTTTAAGCCCTTGACCACTGGATCCCCTGTAATCCTCGTGGGTAATCTAGAAGGAAGACGTCATGCCAGACATTCACCAACACCTTCTAAACACAAGTTTGGCGACACCATGAGAAGACGATAGAAATAGAAGATACCTTCTCGAGGAATGAGGACACCAAGACTCGGAAGATGGTGATACCCTTGATACTGCCCCAGGATGATGCAACCTTGTCTTGCGATCAACAGGGCATAAGATATGCAAGGTCTTGATATTCATCGTTGATAGAGCAACCATGTCCTTACCGTTGTTGTGTCGGTAACCACCGGTGGATCAGAACCTCGCCATTTGGTATGCCTCACTATAGTGAGCAGGAAAATGATTCTATTCATCCCCCGCTCTCGGTGACGATATTTTCAACAATGTGTCTGAGAGATTGGAGCTCTACTATGCCTTGTTAATTTCATTGCATAAAGGAATGCCTACCTAGAACCGCCGATGCCTTAGAATGCAAAAGGGATCGTCATGAATAAGAAGACAACAAAAGACCGAGTCAATGCCAGCTACGATGAGACACCTTCACCCCATCACTTCAACATGAGAGAAGTTGTTGAAGACTGTTCAGGCTCAACCCAGATCGTTTCATCGAACAACTACAGGAGGTGTAGCGACACCTGAGGAAATTTAGAAGACTGCATGAGACACGGAGTAAAGCACGACTACTAAGTCCGAGAACCCCTAGGGTAGGATGAGTCATGTACCCCCTATGCGCGGTCGAGTCCGTATGATGGTTCAAATAGAATAATGGTTGTGTGTTCCTTATTATTATTTGTTTGTGTTTTAATATCAGTCGCCCTCTTTGCCCTAGGCAACAAGTACGCGACTATATCACCTACCTTATTTTTTGTTTGTGTTTGGCCCTTTTTGGCACCCGTTTGTTTGCACCTGCACTATAGAACCCCCTTTAGGAATTCCCCTCCTCTATGCTACTTTTCCCTCTTATCTCTCTCATCAATTGAGGACCAGCAAGACAAGATGCACCAAGGAGTCTACTTCGGCGACCAACTAGCACTGAAGACTTTTTGCTGCAGCCTCCTCGACCGAGTGCAACCCCGTAGAGTTATGCTTACCCCTCAAAGATCAGAAACCCATCCCTAGACCCCTCGAGACCTCACTCGAATCCTTAACCATGAGCTTAACCTGCAAATCATCTAAGACTATTTGATGGATTATGAGGCTTTCATATTGGTTGATGAACTTGGTGGGATCATGATTATAGATTAGCATAGCTTTCATTACCCCTGAGTAAACTGGATTTAGTAGGACAATTATGATCGCAAGCTGAAATTCTTGGAAGTATAAGGATTTGACTTAGCCAGGGGATATTCATAGAAGATAGTTGGCATTACGATAATGACTTGGGGAGAGACATATAGGAATTCTTGTTGGACATAAGATTTGGATTTAAATGGGTGATCCTATTTGGGTACAGATGCTGGGTATGTCTACATGGTTCAAAGTAAATTGGATTTAGACTGATGATCTCGATCATGATACCATGTTTCTCGGTGGGCAATAAATTAGGAGATTGGATTAATTGTCAAAGTTTATTTAGGGATCTATATAAGCCTGACCTTGGAGTTTACTTGACCATGATAACGGAAATTGGTGGATTTACTATAGTAGAGACATCCCTTTCAAGTATTTGGGGATTATAGGGACATTAGGAGATCATGTGGAACACCAGCATAGACGTTGGATTTGTAGAATTAATGAATTATGTAGTGATTAATGGAAGTTAATGGGCTATTGGAATTGATTCATAGGAAGGAAACAAGATCTTGGAGTGGCTTACGACGTGTTTCCTTAGGATAGACATGCACTATCTTGTACCTTGGGAGAATAGGCTGAGCACTTGGATTGTCATGTTTAATTCAAGCTTGGAAGCTTGTATGCTCTACCCATGGATTTTTGCATAGGGATAGCCATACACATGAGTTTGGGGATAGTTGACATGCACTATTTTGGTAGACCTCCTCTCAAGAGTCCCGAGGATATGAATAGCATGAGTGATGATTGGAGTTGACCTATGCGAGATGATTCTTTGTAGCGACCTGACCCAAAATCGGTCAAATCTCTGTGTCTGTACCATCCCAAGATCATGCTGGTACTCACAGTACATCGATGAAATAATCAAAGTTCAATCACACATGAATTTATTACACGGTTCTCATATAGAGTCTTTATTACAAGAGAATAAATTCGGCCAAAGGCCAACTCATGAGAAATAAACTACTAATGCTGCGGAAGCGTAGAAGATAAAGCGAGTCCATCCGACTCCAAGAGCAATCGCCAAGCGGAGCGTAGCCTCACTCTGATCGGAATAAATCTACGCAACATAAGGCGTTGCAGCCGTGTAGGTCAGCTTTTGAATAAGTGGCAAGTCATGTAGAGAATAACAATAATAAAATTACTAACACTGTATGCATTTTGGTGTGGGGCTCTAAGTTTCATCATTTTGCGAAAAGCCAGTTTTTCCTACTACGGTGGACTTGCTTGCAAATTAATACTAATTGTTGGTAGATATTGAGATGGTTCCGCCAACCAATGTCTCATTCCCAAATTATTAAGTCATAACCCCTCAAATTAATTTATTAGTTTTAGTGTTGAGATTTCGAATACTTCCAAGTTCCGAGGCTCAAATTGTCCGTAATCGGGACACGGCTAATCGATTAGATCTTTAACTCTGCAGAGGTTTATGACTTTACCCGCAAGAATCATTCCTCCTTTTAAGTCTTCGCACTTCATGGTGTTTGAAGACGGACTAATAAACAGGTCTTCCAAAGAGTTCTTCAGCTACTGCGGTACCCATCCAATCCTACCGTTCTTCTACATCTCGTAGTACCGCCCAGCCAGCATCACAACTAGGGTTGACCCAGCCAGAGCCCATAATGGCTTGCGGCTGCACGTAAGCTTCCGTCAATGGGGCATCCATCCGTCTCTTCGTGGCTGGGTGAAGCTTTCCGCAAGATGTCATGGCACTTCTCCATGCATCCCGCCAACCACTGGGTTCTCCAGGTGCCCGTCAACCGTCCTCCACCCGATGAGTGAATTCAAGTCCATCTTGATTCTTGTAGTTCATGGGGTTGTCATCATCATTGACTCTCACATCTTTCTTATGAATTTCACTCAACCAAAAGCCGTCTACGAGCATAGCAAAATAAACTACTTCGTCCCGGGGTCATGGTAACAAGGGGAATTGGTTCATCCTACCACATGATACTACTCAAGATTGTAACTTCAAAATTTCACCTACTGCATGCATGGTGGGGTGGTATAATTCTAATGCACAAAATCATAGGTATTGAAAATAACATGATCAAGACTTGCCTTGCTGATGATCCTCGTAAGCTAAGGACTCGTAGTAGCAAGCTTCGCACTCCGTAAACTCTATCGAGACAGACAAATAATCACAATAAGCATATAGCATGAGATCACTTAACATAGCAACATAGTAACATAACACACCAAACAGCAAATCAAAACCCAAAGGAAAAACTCAAAGAAAACCAACTCAAAGTTCTCCTACTTCAAGCAACAACTAAAAATAGTTTTACCTAACAAAATTTTTCTCAATATGACCTAAGCATGAGTTTTTGTTAACTTAACAGAAAAGAATGCATTAAGCAACTAGGAGCAAAAAGAATTAACTTAAAAGCTATTATAAAACTCCTATTAGGCCTAATTCAAATTCTATTAAGAAAAATAAAATAAAAGTTTTATTTATTATAAATAAAAGTTCATCCTCTAAGGTGACAGAAACTAACCTAGAATAATCAATCACATGTGAAAAATAAATTTATTTACTAATTAAATTAATAGGAAAACAGTAGCTAGTTAATTAATTAGGATTAACAAGATTCTGCTTAAAACTAATTTTTATTAATCCTAAAATACCCAAATTAATTCCTACGGTTAGGCAATGTCAAAATAAAGTTGGGACAAAAAGAATCATATAAAAGTAATTTTCCTAACTCATGTTATAACAGATTAACTATTCTGACTAAAACTAAATGAAAGCAATTATAAATAATTTTAACATAGCTAATAATATTTTATACAGAAACTATAGAAAATTTGCAAACAAACAAATAAAATCACCTAAAAATATTAAGTAGAATAAAAGATATGAATTTTTCAAATCTGAAACTATTCTGTTAAAACAGAAAAACGAAAATAAAAGAAAAACGACTAAATGGGCCTAACTAGCGCACTGCGCGTAACATAACTAAATGGGCCCTGGGGTTAAACTGAATCGGGCCGATCTAAATAAAATAAACCCTAACTTAAATTAAACCGGACTAAACCGGAGCGAACCGGTTTTATCTAAAAGAACTTACCCCTTCGGGGGTGTTCTAATCTACACCGTAGATATTAGATCGGACGGGGGGAGGGAGGTCCGGTGGCTTACCGGAGCTCGACGGCGGCGGCGGCGGCGGCGGCGAGTGTGTTGGCCTCTCCGGTCGTCGGGGAGGTCGGCGGAGTGGTCCGGCGGGTGCGGGGCGACGAGGGGGGTTCTGTGGAGTCGACGAAGCTCGGGAGGCTAGGCGGCGACGGCGAGGTGAATGGCGGCGGTGGTGAGCTCGGGCTCCAGCGTGAGGAGAGGCGGGGTTCGGCGAGGGGCGAGGGGGAATGGGGTGCGGGGAGGGGTATATATAGGGCGGGCGGCTTGGACGAGGGAAAAGGCGGGCGAGGAGATCGGCGGATCCGGATCTCACGGGATCCGGCGAGCAGGGCGGCGGGTCGCGTGGGCGGGGTTGACTACGGGTGGGGTCCGCTGGCGAGAGAGAGGGGAGGCGCGGTGCGGTCGGGCGACCGGTCCGAAGCGATTCGGGCGCGGGGAGGTGGCCGGGCCGTTGGCTGGCTCGCTGGGCCGCCTCGGTGGCGCCTGGCTGGGCCGGCTCGGTGGCCGCCTGGGCTGTTGGCTGGGCCGGTTGGCCTGGCCGGCGCCCAGGATTTTTCTTTTTTTTAATTTTAATTCTTTTTGAAAAATAAAAACAGAGAGAAATATAAATATTTATATAAGACATATATATATCAAAATGATCAGGGGAATATTCCCTATCATTTGAACATTTTTCCAGGAGCAAAATCCAAAGTTTATAAAAAATCATTTTTTCCAAATTCAAATAAAACCCAAATTTGAATTCAAAACTTTTGGCATTGTTTCCTCTGATTTTTTTGGAGTGTCATGTTTACTCCTCTCATACTTTTGCTCAAGTATTTATCAGGCATAGTTTTTGAAATGATTCCCACTTGCCATAGTTTGAATTCAAATTTGAAAACTCAAAACTCTTCTGGAACTACAAATGGCATTCAAATTCAAACAGGATGCATAGATGCTTAGCTATAATTGTAAAACATTCCAAATAGTAAATTTGGGATGTTACAAACCTACCCACCTTAAGATGAATCTCGCCCTCGACATTCGGGTTGGCTAGCAAATAGGTGCGGTGGTCTCGAAGAAGGTCTTCTTGGCGCCCTGTGTGGCTTCTTCCTCGGAGTGATGACTCCACTGCACCTTACAAAACTTGATGACCTTGCTGCGGGTGACTCTGCTCGCAGTCTCGAGAATTCAGACGGGTTTCTCCTTATAAATCAGATCACTGTCAAGCTGTATGGCCTCTAGGGGCACTGTGTCTCTCAACGGAATATCGGCCATGTCGGCATGACACTTCTTCAACTGGGAAACATGGAAGACATCATGAACTCCGGACAATCCTTCCAGCAATTCCAACTTGTAAGCAACTTCTCCACGACGTTCGAGGATTTTGTAGGGGCCAATGAATCGGGGTGCTAGCTTTCCCTTGACACCAAACCTCTTGATTCCACGAAGTGGAGACACACGAAGATATGCTCGGTCTCCCGCTTCGTATGTTACTTCCTTGCGTTCTTGTCGGCATAACTCTTACGTCTCGATTGTGCTATCTTGAGTCTATCCGAATCAGCTTGACTTTCTCTTCGAATCTCGATAAGATCGGAACCGAAAAGTGATCGATCTCCAACACCATGCCACAGCAATGGTGTTCTGCACCTCCTTCCGTATAGAGCTTCGAAAGGGGCCATCTTCAAACTGGATTGATAACTGTTGTTGTATGAGAACTCTGGGTATGGCAAATTATCGTCCCAGCTAGACCCATAGTCTAGCACACAAGCTCTCAACATGTCCTCCAGAATCTGGTTGACTCTCTCGGTCTGTCCATCTGTCTGCGGATGAAAAGCTGTACTGAATTCCAGCCTCGTACCCAAAGTTTCATGCAACTGATTCCAAAACTTTGAGGTAAACTGTGTTCCTCTATCTGACACGATACTCCTCGGAACTCCATGCAGACATACGATCCTGGTCATGTATATCTTGGCCAACTTAGCACTGGTATAGGTAGTCTTCACGGGAATGAAGTGAGCTACCTTGGTCAAACGATCCACCACTACCGGATGGAATCATAACCTGAACGAGTCTGGGTAATCCTGTGATAAAATCCATTCCAAGTTTTCCCATTTCCAATCGGGAATCGGCAAAGGTTGAAGTAACCCTGCTGGCTTCGATGTTACGCCTTTACTCGTTGACAAACATCGCATCATCGCTACGTACTCGGCAATATCCTTCTTCATACCGTCCACGAAACTTTCCTTCAAATCCAGGTACATCTTGGTGTTACCCGGGTGAATCGAGTACGGTGAATCGTGAGCCTCCTGAAGGATTAGCTTCCTGAGTTCGGGATCGTTGGGCACATAAATACGATCCTCGAACCATATAGCTCAGTGTTCATCCTTACGAAATGCTTTAGCTTTTCCTTCATTCATCTTTTGCTTTATCTCATCAATTTCCTTGTCTGATTTCTGAGCTTCACGAATCCTTTCGGCCAAAGTGGACTGAACTTCCAGAGTTGCAATATATCCTCTCGGAACTATCTCCGATCGGAGATCTACGAGGTCATCGACTAACTCACAGGGTAATCCTCCTGCTGTCGAGTATTCACATAACTCTTACGGCTCAAAGCATCTGCTACAACATTAGCCTTTACGTGTGGTAATGCAATCTCATGTCATAGTCCTTTATCAACTCTAGCCATCTCCTCTGCCTGAGGTTCAACTCTTTCTGCGTGAAAATATACTTCAAGCTCTTGTGATCTGTGTAAACATCACAACGGTTTCCGATGAGGAAATGTCTCCAGGTCTTGAGTGCATGCACTACGGCTGCTAACTCCAAATCATGCGTGGCATAATTCATCTCGTGAGGTCGTAGCTGTCTGGAGGCATAAGCTACCACTTTTCCTTCCTGCATGAGTACTCCTCCGAGTCCTTGACGAGAAGCGTCACAATAAACCTGGTATTCCTTATGTATGTCCGGCAAAATTAGTACTGGGACTGTGACCAAACGTTTCTTCAATTCCTGAAAACTGGCTTCACAATCCTCAGTCAAACATACTTGGCTTCCTTCCTCAACAGCTCAGTCATGGGCTTGGCAATCTTCGAGAAGTTCTCAATAAACCTCCGATAATATCCTGCGAGTCCGAGAAAACTGCGGATCTCCTTGATCGAGGTGGGTGGCGCCAATTGGTGGTGATTCAACCTTGGCGGGGTCAACTGCTATTCCTTCTCCTGAAATAACATGTCCGAGAAATCCAACTTCCTTCAGCCAAAATTCACATTTGCTGAACTTGGCGTACAACTGATGTTCTCGAAGTTTCTCCAGAACTAGACGCAAATGTTCCTTATGCTCTTCCTCGCTCTTGGAGAATATCAGTATATCATCGATGAACACCACGACAAACTTGTCCAGATATTCCATAAATACCTTGTTCATCAAATTCATGAAGTACGCAGGAGCATTAGTCAATCCAAATGACATGGCGGTATACTCATATAAACCATACCTGGTGGTGAATGCTGTTTTGGGTATATCCTTTTCACGGATCTTCAACTGATGATACCCTGATCGAAGATCAATCTTAGAGAATACCTTGGCTCCAACTAGCTGATCAAACAGATCATTAATCATCGGCAGAGGGTACTTGTTCTTGATGGTTACTTCGTTCAACGCACGATAATCCACAACCATCCTCAAGCTTCCATCCTTCTTCTCTACCAAAAGAACTGGGGCTCCCCAAGGTGATGAGCTTGGCCGAATATATCCTTTCTCCAATAACTCATTAATTTGATCCTTGATCTCCTTCAATTCATTCGGGGGCATCCGATAAGGTCTCTTGGATATTGGGGCTGTGCCGGGCAATAACTCAATCAGAAATTCAATGTCCCTGTCCGGTGGCATTCCTGGTAATTCCTCCGGAAACACATCGGGAAAATCTTGCACTACTGGCACTTCCTCCTGTACAACTCCCGTGAGGGAATTCACCTGATTCTTCATCTGGCTATGCCTGGCAACATACTTGATCCTCTTCTGCTCCGGGGTGGTGAGCAGAATAGACTTCTTGAGCACGATCTATGTTTCCTTCAAACTTAGTCAACCAATCCATGCCTAGGATTACATCCAAGGTCTGGGTTTCCAACACTATGAGGTCTGCGGGGAATTTATGGTTCCCGATGTTGAGGGTTGCATGACAGCCTAAGCCTGCCATCATTTCTCCTCTGCAGGCCCGACGCCGAAGGGGTTTCTAAGGGTTTTAGTGGGCAACCCGTACTTTTCCACAACTACCCTTGATATGAATGTATGTGTTGCACCGAATCAAAGAGTACCAAAACTGAGCGTGAATTCAATAAAACTTACCAACCACGATTGTTCGGCTGATCATAGACGTCCTCCACGTCAATGTGGTTCACCTGAGCACGAGGGAAAGGGTTGGGCTTCTTCGATGAGCTTCCGTTGCCGTTTCCATTCCTCTGCTTGGCCTCCGGGCAGTCGGTGGCATAGTGCCCTGTCTTCTGGCACTTGAAGCAAGTGATGTGGCTCAGATCCTTCGGAGCCGGGGCAGGACGATGCTGATTACCATTACCGTTTCCATTGCCATTGCCATTGCCAGACATGTTGTCCTGGTTGCGATTGTTCCCATTGCCTCCATGGTTATGTCCTCCATGGTTGTGATGGATATGCCCTCCTGAGTATGGGGCATAACGGGCTTCGCTGAGCTCTGAGTTGTGCTTCCCTGGCTGTACTTGACTTGCGGCTTTCAATCTGCTGCTGCTTGCCTTCAAGCACGATGGCCTTGTCTACCAGCTGCCGGTAGTTGGCGAAAGTAGCCACCATAAGCTGCATGCCCAGTTCATCATTGAGTCCCTCGAGAAACTTCTCCTGCTTTGCGGCATCTGTGGCCACATCATCCGGGGCATAACGAGCTAGCTTGCTGAACTCATCCACGATCGTGCCACAAGAGACGGTTCCCTGGCGTAAGTTGCGGAACTCACGCTTCTTCAGACTCATGGCTCCAGCTGAAACATGAGCGGTGCGGAAGGCCTGCTGAAACTGATCCCATGTGATGGTGCCGATGGGATAAGTGGCGGTGTAGTTCTCCCACCAAGAAGCTGCAGGTCCATCAAGTTGATGTGCGCAAAGCGCACCTTCTCTCGCATCGTGCTCCCACAGTGATTAACTCTCTTCCGATCTTGCGGAGCCAATCATCGGCCACAATCGGCTCAGTGCTGCTAGAGAACACCGGCGGATTCAGCCTCAGGAATCGAGTCAAGTTGTCAACAGGGGGTGGTGGTGGCGGTGGTGGATTGTTGTTGTTGTTCTGATTCTGGATGAGCATCTGCATAATGGCATTCTGCTGTTGGAACAGCTAGGTGAGCTCCGGCGGGAAGTTGAGACCGGGGTCACGTCTCGGAGGCATCTGGTGTTTTGGAGTGGATGAGAAAATTAGAATAGAACAATGGTCTAATGAGAATTATCACTACCCATATGAATGCACAAACATAAACACACCAATCATTTATTCATTCCACTCAAACATGGTTCAATCTCGATTACAAAAGCTCATGACTAATCGAAAATATCGGCCTAACTGATCGACGAAAGAGTAAAATAACATGGTGGACGACTAAAAGTCTTCATCAATAATCCTTGCATCATCTGGTGCGATGTCCTCCGGTGTGGCGTCCTCTGTTGCGGCGCCTCCTCTTGCGGCTTTCTCCAGTGGAACTCCCTTCATAATCCTGATCGTTGCTCACGAGGGGTCCGTCATCTCCACTCGGAAAAAGGTCCTCTCCCAAGTCCATCTTTTCCTCTATTGCGGCAAGCTTCATCTTCAAGTCGTCGACTCTCTCCATGAAGTCCGCGACTTCTTCCTCATGGTTAAGGAAGTCTGCGTGTGCCTTCTCCTCCAGTTCCAGTTCACGGAAAAATAGCCTCCTGTGTGCCTTCGAGTTACGGCGAGTCTGGATCTCCCGTTTCCTGAGGAGACACTCCAAGTCCTGGATATAAGAGAGAATGGAGTCGTCTTCCACGGTACGGATGATATCTCCATTCCGTGCTCTGCGAGAAACCATGGCGAGGTCTGATGGATCGAGCTCGGCCCTGTACTCTTCTCGGAGATGTCCAAGGGCACGATAGATCGCCATGTCCCTTCCGAGGATCCAGTTGAAGTCGGTGAACTCAAAGTCAATAGGCTCTGTATGTCCTCCGAAGGTTCTCCCTGGAATATGCACTTCAATCCTGGCGGGTGTCCGTCGGAAGTGCATTGGTTGGCTTCCGGTGATCGAGGCGAGCAATCTTCAGCTTCTTCACCATCTGGACCAGCTTCTGCGAAGGGCATCGTCTCGTCGGGTGGCAAAACTCCGTAGCAAACTGGGGTGAACTCGACGCCATCTAGAATGTTGAAAATCGGAGAGGAGTCGAGAATTGAGCAGGGAGAATTACGGAATGATAAGGATATAAAGTAAATAGTCTCTTCCTATGGCTTTCCGATCCTAGGGGTCACGATCCTATGGTCAGCGTGTGCTCGATACCATCTCTCAGAGCGACTGACCCAAAATCGGTCAAATCTACGTATGCATACCATCCCAAGATCATCTTTGGTACTCACAGTACATCGATGAAATAATCAAAGTTCAATCACACCTGAATTTATTACACGGTTCTCATATAGAGTCTTTATTACAAGAGAATAAATTCGGCCAAAGGCCAACTCATGAGAAATAAACTACTAATGCTGCGGAAGCGTAGAAGATAAAGCGAGTCCATCCGACTCCAAAGGGCAATCGCCAAGCGCAGAGCGTAGCCTCACTCCTGATCGGAATAAATCTCTGCAACATAAGACGTTGCAGCCGTGTAGGTCAGCTTTTTGAATAAGCTGGCAAGTCATGTAGAGAATAACAATAATAAAATTACTAACACTATATGCATTTTGGCTGTGGGGCTCTAAGTTTCATCATTTTGCGAAAAGCCAGTTTTTCCCTACTACAGTGGACTTGCTTGCAAATTACTACTAATTGTTGGTAGATATTGAGATGGTTCCGCCAACCAATGTCTCATTCCCAAATTATTAAGTCATAACCCACTCAAATTAATTTATTAGTTTTAGTGTTGAGATTTCCGAATACTTCCAAGTTCCAGAGGCTCAAATTGTCCGTAAATCGGGACACGGCTAATCGATTAGATCTTTAACTCTGCAGAGGTTTGCGACTTTACCCGCAAGAATCATTCCCTCCTTTTAAGTCTTCGCACTTCATGGTGTTTGAAGACGGACAGAATGAAACAGGGTCTTCCAAAGAGTTCTTCCGCTACTGCCGGTACCCATCCAATCCTACCGTTCTTCTACATCTCGTAGTACCGCCCAGCCAGCGTCACAACTAGGGTTGACCCAGCCAGAGCCCATAATGGCTTGCGGCTGCATGTAAGCTTCCGGTCAATGGGGCATCCATCCGTCTCTTCGTGGCTGGGTGAAGCTTTCCGCAAGATGTCATGGCACTTCTCCATGCATCCCGGCCAACCACTGGGTTCTCCAGGGTGCCCGTCAACCGTCCTCCACCTAGTAGTGAATTCCGAAGTCCATCTTGATTCTTGTAGTTCATGGGGTTGTCATCATCATTGACTCTCACATCTTTCTTATGAATTTCACTCAACCAAAACCCGTCTACGAGCATAGCAAAATAAACTACTTCGTCCCGGGGTCATGGTAACAAGGGGAATTGGTTCATCCTACCACATGATACTACTCAAGATTGTAACTTCAAAATTTCACCTACTGCATGCATGGTGGGGTGGTATAATTCTAATGCACAAAATCATAGGTATTGAAAATAACATGATCAAGACTTGCCTTGCTGATGATCCTCGTAAGCTAAGGACTCGTAGTAGCAAGCTTCGCACTCCGGAAACTCTACCGAGACAGACAAATAATCACAATAAGCATATAGCATGAGATCACTTAACATAGCAACATAGTAACATAACACACCAAACAACAAATCAAAACCCAAAGGAAAAACTCAAAGAAAACCAACTCAAAGTTCTCCTACTTCAAGCAACAACTAAAAATAGTTTTACCTAACAAAATTTTTCTCAATATGACCTAAGCATGAGTTTTTGTTAACTTAACAGAAAAGAATGCATTAAGCAACTAGGAGCAAAAAGAATTAACTTAAAAGCTATTATAAAACTCCTATTAGGCCTAATTCAAATTCTATTAAGAAAAATAAAATAAAAGTTTTATTTATTATAAATAAAAGTTCATCCTCTAAGGTGATAGAAACTAACCTAGAATAATCAATCACATGTGAAAGATAAATTTATTTACTAATTAAATTAATAGGAAAAGCAGTAGCTAGTTAATTAATTAGGATTAACAAGATTCTGCTTAAAACTAATTTTTTATTAATCCTAAAATACCCAAATTAATTCCTACGGTTAGGCAATGTCAAAATAAAGTTGGGACAAAAAGAATCATATAAAAGTAATTTTCCTAACTCATGTTATAACAGATTTACTATTCTGACTAAAACTAAATTAAAGCAATTATAAATAATTTTAACATAGCTAATAATATTTTATACAGAAACTATTGAAAATTTGCAAACAAACAAAAAAAATCACCTAAAAATATTAAGTAGAATAAAAGATATGAATTTTTCAAATCTGAAACTATTACATTAAAACAGAAAAACGAAAATAAAGAAAAATGACTAAATGGGCCTAACTAGCGCGCGCTTTGCGTAACATAACTAAATGGGCCTGAGGTTAAACTGAATCGGGCGATCTAAATAAAATAAACCCTAACTTAAATTAAACCGGACTAAACCGAGCGAACCGGTTTTATCTAAAGAACTTACCCCTTGGGGTGTTCTAATCTACCGTAGATATTAGATCAGACGGGGAGGGAGGTCCGGTGGCTTACCGGAGCTCGACGGCGGCGGCGGCGGCGGCGGCGAGTGTGTTGGCCTCTCGGTCGTCGGGAGGTCGGCGGAGTGGTCCCGCGGGTCTGCGGGCGACGAGGGGGTTCAGTGGAGTCGACGAGGCTCGGGAGGGCTAGGCGGCGGCGAGGTGAATGGTGGCGGTGGTGAGCTCGGGCTCGGCGAGCGTGAGAGAGAGGCGGGGTTCCGGGGGGGCGAGGGGGAATGGGGTGAGGGGAGGGGTATATAGGGCGGGACGGCTTGGACGAGGGGAAAAGGCGGGCGAGGAGATCATGGCGGATCCGGATCTCACGGGATCTCGGCGAGCGGCGGCGGGGTCGCTGCGTGGGCGGGGTTGACGACGGGCGGGGTCCGCTGGAGAGAGAGGGAGGCGCGGTGCGGTCGGGCGACCGGTCTGAAGCGATTCGGGCGCTGGGAGGTGGCAGGGCCGTTGGCTGGCTCATTGGGCCAGCTCGGTGGCGCTGGTGGGGCGGCTCGGTGGCCGCTGGGCTGTTGGTGGGCGGTTGGCTGGCCGGCGCCCAGGATTTTTCTTTTTTTTTTATTTTAGTTCTTTTTGAAAAATAAAAACAGAGAGAAATATAAATATTTATATAAGACATATATATATCAAAATGATCAGGGGAATATTCCCTATCATTTGAACATTTTTCCAGGGGCAAAATCCAAAGTTTATAAAAAATCATTTTTTCCAAATTCAAATAAAACCCAAATTTGAATTCAAAACTTTTGGCATTGTTTCCTCTGATATTTTTGGAGTGTCATGTTTACTCCTCTCATACTTTTGCTCAAGTATTTATCAGGCATAGTTTTTGAAATGATTCCCACTTGCCATAGTTTGAATTCAAATTTGAAAACTCAAAACTCTTCTGGAACTTCAAATGGCATTCAAATTCAAACAGGATGAATAGATTCTTAGCTATAATTGTAAAACATTCCAAATAGGAAATTTGGGATGTTACATTCTTCTAGTAATCAGATGAGATTTGAAGGACTAGGTACAACTATTGGCATCTCAAAAACTGTGCTCAAGGATAAGATAATAAACGTTCACTCGCACACTAGAATCCTTGAAACTCTTAAGCCCCACCAAACCACAACATGGTCGGATCATGGCCACGGGCTTTGGCTCTAGGATGAGAAGACCTTTGCCAATGCTCAACCGAGACCACCACCAATGCCCCAACCTACTTTGCGTACCCCATAGACTTCATGGAGTACTTGGACAAGTTAGTTTTCATCTTTACTTGGCGACATACTTGTCTGCCCGAAAACGGAAGAAGAGTCATTTAGCTGGTTAGAAGATGTTTGAAGACCGCCATGTCCAGAAGGAAGAACTACACCAACCATCGTCGTCAAGAAGTAAACCTCCCCGTCGAAGACCAGGTGTATCTGCAAGCCACTTCTCTCACAGGAACCAAGCATTTCCATGTCAAAGGGAAGCTCACACCAAGATTTATCAACCCTCTCCAAGATCACTGCAAGACGAAGAATAGACGGCTACCAGCTAGAGTTACCACCTGGGTCACCCACTGTGCACAACATTTTTCCACACGACACCACTCCGGAAACGTTTCCAACTTCCTAACTAGCCTGGTCTCTACAAGGACATCGATCACGAGCCATCAACCTCCAGCCCCAATATGACCTACGCGAGAGACCCCAATTGCAATCTGGATCAAGCAGAACATCATACATGAAGCCACGCCATTGAGTACTTCAAGGTTCAATGGATCACCACTCGGAAGCACAAGTAGTATGAGGACGTGAAGACTACCCCAGATCCAGTTTTCGTATTCCTTTCCACGCCTAGTTTGGGAATCTCGGGGACGAGATTCTTGTAAGGGGGGTAGGTCTGTCACACCCTGATTTTCTTGCCACAACACTTAAGATAATAAATCATGATAAAATGTGGTTTTACAAAAACTTTTGAGTGTTTTGGACTTTTTCTTGGATTTGGATTTTGTTTGTTGTTTGCAAGTGCTCTAATAATCAAATAAATCCTCCAACTCATATACCTCCTTCCCTTTATCTGAAACCTTGCCCCATGATCATGCCATGTGTATAGGACAGAATAGTATTTTCTTACAAAAATAATTTGGCCAAAAAGTATTTTCTAAATTAGGTTTTCCAAAAACCCCTAAATTGAGACTTGAACTACAAGTACTTAATAAAGGGTGTGAAAAATCTTATTAGATATAAGACTCCCAGAGACCACAAAAATATTATTTTAAAATTTAATTTCCTATTTTATTTAAAGGCTTTTCCTTAAGGCCAGAAATGGTCTTTAGTAGGTTAAAATTATTTTAATGTTTAAAAAAATATTTGAGAGAATTTAGGGAAGCTCAGTGGACATATATTGTCCATATATATGAGTTTCAACACATGGTCACGTTCAAAATATTGGACAAAACCCTCCAAAACCATTTTTGTTCATTTCAAGTATTTGAAATATTTCTTTAAGAAATATTTTCAAATAATCCGGGAAAATTCTAGCAAGTCACATATGCATAATATGATGACCTTGGAAAATTTCAACTCAATAGAAATAGTTTTGGTTCACAAAAGTGCCCCAAAACTATCTCTGACCAGATCCAAGTTTGAACAACTTTACATTGCCAACTTTCTCCATTTGATCCCAAACTTTGTGGACATGCTAAAATAACCACTTATTGACACTACACCAAGTGGGGCATCAAGGAGAAGGGATTAGCTTAGCTAGATCTAAGCAAATCCATTTCTGTTGATTTCTAGGGTTTACAAAAGTTACATTGTGAACTTTATCCAAATGAGCCCAAATTTCTACCACATGGCCAAATGGTCATGTGCATCATCCCCATCAAGTGGCACAAGAAGGAGACAAGTGCAAGTAGCTCAAACTTGCATCAAACACCTTCTGCCATTTTTCGAAAATCATCACTTTGACCTCTTCCACTAATCTCCATGAGCCCAAATTTTTACCACAGCTGCTCCTAGCCCTCTTCTACCTCCAGTAACTCTTCCCTGGCCTCAGCTCAATGATTGAAGGGTGAAACCTCCCAATTTACTTGTCTGGACAACGATGGCACCTCTCTCTCTCATCTCTCTTCTCTCACCATAGCCTCTCCAGAGCATCCAAGGCTCTCTCCCCTTTGTTTAATCCTCCCTAAACCTCCTAGACACAAGAGGTCGCGCCCTACCTGCCAAAGGCATGCCCTGGCATGCAATTGGCGTGCTCCAGAGCGCGCTACTGTGCGCACCCACACTGTAGCCACCCCCATTCCAAGGCCCTGACGACCTAGGGCCTCCCTCCTCGTGTCTCCCAAGGTCACCTCGACGTCCACGACACGTAATGCTATCGGGCCCCTCCTCCCTTGCACTCCTTCTCCCTCCTCGAGCTCAACCGAGCATGGCCTGGACCGCGCCCATGGTGCATATGTGCCCCCCTATATAGAGCCTCCGCCCGAGAACTCCCTCACATCTTCTGGATCCCTCTCTCTCCCGTGCACTTCCCACACATCATCCCTCTCCCCCTAGTGCTCTACTGCCGCCTCCATGGCCGGAGTGCCGCCGCCGACCGCCGCTCGGATTCGGGCACCATGGCACTCACTCTTCGCCCTACCCACTCTAGTACTCCCTCACCACCACCACAAAGCCCCCCATCGCCTCCATTCTTCCCCAAGACGCCCTTGCGCTCGAAGCCTGCAATGGCCAATGCCATCCTCCGCTGCGGGCGAAGGCTCGCTCCCCTCCGAGGAAGCTGGTGCCTGTAGTGTGGCCTCCCGGATGAGGCACGTCTCCGCGAGCACGCCGGTGGCTGGATTACCAGAAACGGTGGCCGGTAGCACCGGCAGTCGCCGTTGATGTCTCCCTGCCTCGCCTCCTCTGCTTCGGGCGGGAGGTTGAGGACGACGCCGCAACGGCCAGCAGGCCCCACCTGTCAACGGAAGAATCAAGGTGTTGGTTTTGAACGAAAGTTCAATGCCAATGGAGTTGAGTGGGAAGAAGATCAATACCCCAAGACGAAGTTTGTTCCTCAACAAGAGAAGTATGATCCTACTTCTTTCCAAGGAACACAAGCTCATGATTATCTTCCACCACAAGACCACAAGCTAAAGGGAAAGGACAAGCTTCAAGAGGAGATTGATGCATTTGAAGAAGCTCATAAGCCCTTGGTCAAGTGGGTTCCCAAGACTACATCAAGTTCCACTTCATCAAGTACGACTACAACTCCAAGGATTCCCATCAAGATGGTGTGGATCCTGAAGAAGAAGAACTAGAGAGTTCTTGAGGGTGAACATACTTCACTCTTATCATTTTGGCAAGGACAAGTGCAAACAACTTTCATATCTTGCACTAGTTCAAGGAGTCACAAACCCTCTTGTTGGTAAGACAAGGGACAAGGTAACCTAATGCATTCATGGACATCATCTCATGTGAATATCACTCTATGTCTATGGATATCCTTGTTTGTTCCTAGTGGGACTAACCCGTGTAGGTATTGAAAGTGCAACTCACTCCAAAGGATTGCTCCGAATGATCTATATCAACATTGAACATCTACATCTTCAACACCTACATGAAGTCATCATAGACAAAACCCAAGGTTAGTTCATCCCTCTTATGGGGGACATCACATCTAGGGGGAGCTTTACTCTAATCAATTGAGTTAAAGCAACTCTAATGATGTGAACACTACAATGCTTTATGTAAAAGTGGTAACCCCACTTGTGCTTAAACGATGAGTATGACCTACGATCAAATGTCATTTGACTCCTAAGTCAATATACTCATATATAGATGACCTAGTCATCCCCAAATTTCTTGATAGATGCTAGAGTGATTGTGCATGCTTTGTCACATATTTCATTTGTCATTTAATGTGTGAGCATGATGGATGAATATTTTACTCATTCGAGGACATCCATTTGTTGCTTTGATTGTTTGGTTTTTCTCTTTTGCCAAATGGATGGACAAGAATGCCTAGGAACTCCATCTAGCTATATATGCTTTTCTCGTCTCAAACTCTATTCATGCTACATCACAAAGTTTGATCATCTCAGATTTGAACCACTCGGTGTGAGGAGCACTTGAGTCCCCGATTCGTCATAGACTTAAACTTCCAAAACCTCATTGTGTATTTCGGTATGACTGAATCATCCATTTTGGTCAAACTGAGATCACTGAGTTGATCTAGGTTTTAATCTCGGTGCAATCAATTTGAACTTTTCGGTCACTCCGAGTTGCAGTAACCGCTTGTGATTCTGCATCTCGGTGCCACCGAGTTGTTCCACTCGGTCACACCGACAGGGTCGGGATATATAAACCCACGGGTGAGATTTTGGAAATTTCTTCGAAACCTCTCAGCCCGCGCGTATCCTGCTCTACCGCCTCAGGTCTCTGGATCGTCTCCTCGCCGCCAGCGACCTCCCGCCGCTGGTCTCCATCGCCGTCAACGGAATTCTGCCCCTCCGTTGCCGCCGTAGCGAACTCCGCTGAACTAGGGTACGAGTTTGTCTCTTTGTGCTATTCCTTTAACTCTGATTCGTAGCACATTGCTCTGCCATGATCATCACCACGTATGCAAGCACTCTATTCATTGAAAACATCCTTTAGATTAGACTGGATTTAAAAATTTAGGGTTAGGTCTCCGCCGAACCCATCTCAGACCGACCGAGTTGTAGAAATTGGTCTCACCGGTTTGGCTTAGGCCATAGCACTTGCGACTTTCGGTCTGACCGAAAACTGCAAATCGGTGTGACCGAGTTCGATTCTCTGTGAAACCCTAGCATCTCGGTGCCACGAAACTGTGACTCGATCTGACCGAGTTCACTAGTTTAGGTTCCAAAAGCTGCTTCGGTATCACCGAGTTTACAAATCGGTAGCTCCGAAATGCTTTCTGTGGAGATCTAAAACTAAGTTTTCAAGTCATCTGCTTTGCAAAAATTCTGCACTTTGTGATGCTCATCCACTCTACCTCATCTACATCTATTCACAGGGTCTAATGTCATTAAGTTTGCAGAAATGTCTGATTAGAGTGACAGTCAGAACAGGTCTGAGGAGCATGTGCAGCTGAGTGAGGGTTCAGATCCCTCAAGCACCTCTGATGATGGCAGCAGGAGCACTCCAAGCAACTTGCCAAAGGCAGCCACCAGATCTAGGAAGAAGGGAACCTCAAAATCTGAGGATGAGGACTATGTGTCCACTGAGGAAGAAGTAAGCTCCAAGAAGAAGGTGCTGAAAAAGGAGTATGGCACAGCTGCTGCAACAAAGCCAGACTTGAATAAGAAGGCACCAGCTAGGAGGATCCCAATGTCAAAGCCAAGGAAGGTAGCAACAGGAGAAACAATGAAATTCACCATAGAATCAGATGATGGTGAAGCAGCAGGTGATGGCCAGGAAAAGAAGAGGGCAAGAACCACTACTGCAAAAGTTCTTGGCAAGCCCTCAATGATGAGAGATTCTAAAGGAGAAGAAGAGGAAGAGGATGCTGCACCAGCACCCAAAGCTCAGAAGCTTATGGGAGATGCTATAAAGGCAGGGGCTGCTCCATCAAAGCCCAAGTCTGCTCCCAAAGCTCAAGCTCAGAAGCCCCCAAAACCCAAGAGGAACACCCGAAGTATACCTGCTGAAGAGAAGAACAAGGCCCCAGTGCCACAAGCTGAAGAAGAGGATGATTATTCACTTGTTTTTAGGAAGTTGAAGCCCAAGATTCCTGACCATAATGATGCTCATCCAGTAGCTGAAGATATGCATATCACAAAGGATGCTGGACTGAGATAGTGGAGACAGTCTGATCCTTATGCTGTGAGGAGGAGGACAACAGTTGATTACAGGTTTCACACAAAGGAACAACAAGACTTTTATGAAACTATTTTGCTTGACAAGAAGCCCATTGTATGTGACATGAGATGGGTGGATTGGGAATACATCAAGGAGGAAGAAGATCACTTTCCAGGAGTTTATGACAGCTTCAAGGCATGTGGAGTTGACAAATTTGTTGGAGAGAAGCTCACCAAATGGAATGATGAGCTGATCATGCAGTTTTACTCCACTGCCCACTTCTATCTAGATGGGAGGATAGTTTGGATGTCAGAAGGTACTACGTACCAATCCACAGTTGAGGAGTAGGCCAAGCTGATAAATGCCCCTGAAGAACATGAAGATGACTTGGATGTGTATGCCACCAAGAAAAAGGACCACAACACTATGGCAAACATGTACAAGGAGATCCCAGATAAGGCTTTGGAGACTCACAAGCTTGGATCAGTACATTACTTGTTGTCTGGTCTGCCTACCATCAACACAATCCTTAGGCACACTCTGCTACCCAAGTCAGGAGATTACAAGATGATCAGAGGGCATTCTATCAACCTGCTACAGCTTTTTGATGTCCCTCAGAAGTTCAAGGTTATGAGTCTGATTGTAGAGAC
The DNA here is from genome assembly GCA_021605205.1 of Aegilops longissima. NCBI lineage: Eukaryota > Viridiplantae > Streptophyta > Magnoliopsida > Poales > Poaceae > Aegilops > Aegilops longissima. The sequence goes on from CM038678.1 coordinate 309,269,779, forward strand.
AATCAAGAGGACTGCCGCTGACTAGAAGAGAAGCTGTGGGTATGCTCCACACATTCAGGACCTCATCAACTCCAAGATGGGCACGGGAACATATCTGTTGGATAAGGAGCATCTATCCTTATATCCTGATTTTGAAGATAACACTGTTGTGATGAATGAGGAAGACCCAGCATCTGAGCAAGCACATGAGAAGAGAGCCAAAGCAAAGGCTGAGAAAGCTGCCAAGATGCCAAGTGTTGAAGAGGCATCTCAAGTTTTCCTGAAGACCAAGCAAGATCAACTTGCATATATGATCCAGTCGACACTGAGGATTGAGAAGGGCTTGGCCACCCTGACTCAAAACCAGGAGAGCTTGGAGAGGATCATAGAAACCAAAGTTTATGATCTTGATCTGAAGGTAACTGAGATTCAAACAATAGTTGAGCAGCTTCAGGAGGAAGCAGAAGAGAAGAGAGGCAAGGCAACTACAGATGCATTTCAGCGAGTGCCTAGAGGACAGAGGTCTGCTATAGTGCTAGTGACAGATTCTAGAGCTACATCATCAACACCAGCAGCTACAGCTCCAGTGCCACCTCCAGCAGCCACTCCACCATCTCCAACTACATCAACAGATGCCTTCGTCCTCAAAGTTCTCTCTACACCACCTCCCGAAGACCAAGCCTGAGAGACTCATAGCACTATGCATATTTGAACTTTTTGGTAACTTGTTGCCAAAGGGGGAGAAAGATGTATAGATCATAGGCTTCGAGAGAGTGTTTTTCTTCATTGCCTTTGGTTGAACTTTTTACTGTGTGAGATACTTATTTGATCATGTCTTTGATCATTTGCTACCATAATGCTTGTTTGTATGATCATTCACTTGCTTGGTGATGAGTGCATGCTTTTAATTTCTATCATTTTGAGCGCTCCACTAAGATGTATGTGACATGGAAGAGTAACCCATGATCCTAATCGATTGTGCATTTGCATTCAAAAGCAAATTTTAAATAATGCAAAAATTTAGGTGGAGCTCTTGCTTATCACATACTTCTCAAAGCGATGATGTTTTTCAATCTTATTATCATTGGTCGAAGCTTTGATCTATATGTTGTCATCAATTACCAAAAAGGGGGAGATTGAAAGTGCAACTATCCCTGGGTGGTTTTGGTAATTCCTAACAACATATAGCTCATTGAGCTAATGCTATCTCAAGATAAATATTTAAGGAAAGCTCAATGATTGGCATGGCATGGATTAGGAATGTGGACCCCTCAAAATGCTAAGGACACATGTTGGCTCAAGCTCAAGACTCTACATTTTACTTTTAGTGATCCAAGATCACATTGAGTCCATAGGAAAAGACAATACTATTAAAAGGGGATGAGGTGGTACTTAATGAGTTACTTGCTCAAAATGCTTAGTGATATGCTCCAAAACCCTCAAACACTTCCTCATATCCACATATGTCCCATACCAAAAGTCAAACTCGGCCCCACCGAAATTTCCTATCAGGCACCACCGAGTTCACTTGACATAGCCACTGCCACAAACCCTAGTCACTTCGGTCTCACTGATAGGGATCTCGGTCTCACCGAGATGGGATTGCAACCTCTCTGTTTCCCTTCGTAATGTTTCGGTCTAACCGAGATGAGCGAATCGGTCCCACCGAGTTTGCCTAACCAACTCTCTGTTTGCTTATTAGCAAAATCGGTCCCACCGAGTTTGTGTAATCGGTCTCACTGAGATTACGTTATGCCCTAACCCTAATGGAATCGGTCCCACCGAGTTGACATGTTGGTCCCATCAAAAATCCTAACGTTCACATTTTGAACTAAATCGGTCTGACCGAATTTTCTGGTTCGGTCCCACCGAGTTTGGTGAGTTGTGTGTAACGGTTAGATTTTGTGTGGAGGCTATATATACCCTCCACCCACTCTTAATTCGTGGGGAGAACCATCAGAACATGCCTACACTTCCAACACACATTTTCTGAGAGAGAAACACCTACACTTGTGTTGAGGTCAAGATATTCCATTCCAACCACATAAATCTTGATCTCAATCCTTCCCCAAGTTGCTTTCCACTCAAATCCTCTTTCCACCAAATCCAATCCTGTGAGAGAGAGAGAGCTGAGTGTTGGGGAGACTATGATTTGAAGCACAAGAGCAAGGAGTTCATCATCAACACACCATTTATTACCTTTTGGAGAGTGGTGTCTCCTAGATTGGCTAGGTGTCACTTGGGAGCCTCCGTCAAGATTGCGGAGTTGAACCAAGGAGTTTGTAAGGGCAAGGAGATCGCCTACTTTGTGAAGATCTACCCTAGTGAGGCAAGTCCTTCGTGGGCGATGGCCATGGTGGGATAGACAAGGTTGCTTCTTCGTGGACCCTTCGTGGGTGGAGCCCTCCGTGGACTCGCGCAACCGTTACCCTTCGTAGGTTGAAGTCTCCATCAATGTGGATGTACGATAGCACCACCTCGGAACCACAGATAAAAAATCTCCGTGTCTACATTGTGTTTGCTCCCTCCAAACTCCTCCCTTTACCTTCATATGCAATTGTTTTACATTCCGCTGCTATACTCTTAGAATTTCATGTGTATGTTGATTACTTGAATTGTGCTAAGTTACTAAAATCTGCCAAGACTTAAAATTGGGAAAAGGCTAGATTTTTATTTGGTCAAGTAGTCTAATCACCCCCCTCTAGACATACTTTAGATCCTACTGATATAATTTTCATTGCATGATTATTGACTTTCGTGCATGCGTAGGCAATCACAAATCTTAACACCAATATTCTTACTAGAGCACAGTTACTCATCAACATAACTCACATATCACATCATCATATCTCAAAACTATTAATAAGAATCAAGTTTATTTTGTCCAATAATCTTCATGAAATTCTTTTACTTTATCCTTCTTGTATATCTATCACTTTGGGACTAATTTTCATGAGTTGCTTTTTCATAAGCTCAAACAAATATAAGTGAAGATCATGAGCATAACAAATTTTCTTTCTCACAAAATAATTTAAGTGAAGCAAGAGAGAATTTCTTCAAAACTTTACTAACTCTCAAATAAATCTAAGTGAAACAAGAGAGCATTTCTTCAAAAATAACAAAGCACGCCATGCTCAAAAAGATATATGTGAAGCACTAGAGCAAGTCCTAGCTCATATAAGATTTAAGTGAAGCATAGAGAGAAATTCTAACAAGTCATGATATAATTTTGGCTCTCTCAAATAGGTGTGTCCAGCAAGGATTGATGATTTAAAACATAAAATAAAACAAGCAAAGACACATATCATACAAGACGCTCCAAGCAAAACACATATCATGTGACGAATAAAAATATAGCCTCGAGTAAAATACCGATAGTTGTTGGAAGAAAGCGGGGATGCCACTCAGGGGCATCCCCAAGATTAGTTGGTTTCTCATTCTTGGATAATAGATTGGGATGCCGGGTCATCCCCAAGCTTAGGCTCTTACATCCTTCCTTCATCCATCGTAAGATAACCCAAAACTTGAAAACTTCAATCACACAAAACTCAACAAAACCTTCGTGAGATCCGTTAGTATAAGAAGGCAAACCACTACCATAAGTGTTGTATCAAAACAATTCATATTTTGTTTTTGTATTATATCTACTGTATTCCAACTTTTCTAGGGCAAAAACTCATCAAAGAAAACCATAGAGCCATCAAAATAAGCACACAACACAAAGAAAACAGAATCTGTCAAAACAGAACAGTCTGTAGTAATCTGACTTGAGCGAATACTTATGTAACTCCAAATATTCTACCAAATTAGGAAGACCAGGTTAATTTGTATATTAATCTTATGCAAAAAGAATCAGGGCAAAATATCTTTTATATTATTTATGAAAATTATTTTTGTGAGCACAAACTTTCTGTCTTTTTCAGCAAGATCAAACAACTATCACCCAAGAAGATCCTAAAGGCTTTACTTGGCACAAACACTAATTAAAACATAAAAAGCACAATCATACCAGTAGCATAATTGTGTAAACACACAATAACAGAAAGCAAAAAGCAAAAAATAAAATTGTATTCATTGGGTTGCCTCCCAACAAGCGCTATAGTTTTACGCCCTTAGCTAGGCGTAAGGCAAGGATCTAAGTTTTGTCATCCTTCTTCTTCTTAGTTTTCTTAGGGGTGTTTCCATCATGAGGTTTTGTAAACAAAACATAAAACATATTATCCATGGAAACTTTAGCATTCCTTAGTTGGTTTTCATCATAACCCCTTTGATTTCCCGCAACAATCCAAGAGTAATGTTGATTTACATTATTGAAAATTTGTTGGATTATTTCTAGAACGGGAACCTCCTTTTTAAGATTCTCATCAAAGATCTTATTATCCCCAAGAAAATGCCTTAGTGCATAATCACTATTGTAAAGAATTTCATCTATCACATTCATACCATAAAAGTCAAAGATTTCCCGAGCTTCCCGAATTATGTAGTCAAACTCGTTCATAAGAACGAGAGTGGCCAACTTTTTGGCTCTAGGATTCTTTATTCCGGGAAGCTCAAAAAAAACAATCCTTGCAAAGTATGATGAGTGCGGATAAATTTACTTGCAATTTTCAGAACTAGTGCTGAAATAGCATCCGCATAAGATCTAGTAGTTTTAAGTATAGGAGCATCATCAAGACTCAGATTTCCAACACAATTGAAAAATTCTTGGATACGTTCTTTTCCCATAACGTTCCCTTGCCGCAAGATAAAAGTTTTAGCATCCAGATTGCCCGTACATCCAACCTTAGGAGTCGAGCCATCATCTGTTGGTGCCATACCATAGTCACTCATGATTGCAAGTAGAGAATAGATCTGACGAGAAAATGGCGAAAGGAAAAAGAGAGGCGAATAAAACGGCAAATTTTTGTGAAGTGGGGGAGAAGAAAACGAGAGGCAAATGGAAAATAATGTAAATTGCAAGGAGATGAGATTTGTGATTAGGAACCTGGTTATGTTGAAGATCCTCCCCGGCAACGGTGCAAAAAATTCTCCTTGATGGTTGCTACAACTACGTCGATATTTCCCCGGAGAGGGATGGATGATGTAGCACAGCGATGGTAGGTATTTCCCTCGGTGATGAAACAAAGGTATCGAATCAGTAGGAGAACCAAGCAACACAACGTACCTCGCAACCCGACAAGTTAAAGGGGTTGTCAGTCCCTTCTGGGGTACGGCGCCTCAAGATAGGCAAACAGACGTGAGGTAAATTGTAGTAGATTGATAGATCGAACGCCAAATAAAATAAATAAAGAGAAAACGCAGCAAGGTATTTTTGTATTTTTGGATTAATAGATCTAAATAAAAACGCAAAGGAAAAGTATATCGCAAGGCAAATATATGAGAAAGAAGACCCGGGGGTCGTAGGTTTCACTAGTGGCTTCTCTCGAGAAAATAGCAAACGGTGGGTAAACAAATTACTGTTGGGCAATTGATAGAACTTCAAATAATTATGACGGCATCCAGGCAATGATCATTACATAGGCATCACGTCCAAGATTAGTAGACAGACTCCTGCCTGCATCTACTGCTATTACTCCACACATCGACCGCTATCCAAATAACTTTCATGGATATAAAAAGGTATAACTAATCATAAACTCGAAGTTCATCAGATCCCAACAAACACACTGCAAAAAGAGTTACATCATATGGATCTCCAGGAGACCATTGTATTGAGAATTCAGCGAGAGAGAGGAAGCCATCTAGCTACTAACTACAGACACGAAGGTCTACAAAGAACTGCTCACGCATCATCGAAGAGGCACTAATGGAAGTGGTGAACTCCTCTGTGATGGTGTCTAGATTGGATCTGGTGGTTCTGGACTCTGCGGCAGCTGGATGAATATTTCGTCGACTCTTCTAGGGTTCTGGTATTTTTGGGGTATTTATAGAGCAAAGAGGCGGTCCGGGGGGCACCCGAGGTGGGCACAACCCACCAAGGCGCGCCTAGGCCTCCTGGCGCACCCTGGTGGGTTGTGCCCCCCTCGGGGCACCCCCAGGTGCAACTAGGGCCCATTTCCTTCCTTCTGGCCCATAAAAATCATCGTGGAGATTCGTGGCATTTGGGCTCGATTTGATATTGATTTCCTGCGATGTAAAAAACATGGAAAAACATCGAGTAGCACTTGGCACTATGTCAATAGGTTAGTACCAAAAAATGATATAAAATGACTATAAAATGATTATAAAACATCCAAGACTGATAATAAAACAACATGGAACAATAAAAATTATAGATATGTTGGCATCCCCCTTTAAGGGGTCCGACCATGTCTAGCCCCCAGACCGCAAAAGGCCAGGTAATGGGGATTGTTCTTAGGGCTGTGGGCGGCATATGGCTTTGATTGGCGAACAGCTGGCATCCGACACAGCGCTGTACAAGGGCATGTGCATCTACTCGGGCCGTGGGCCAGCAGAAACCCGTACGGAAGGCCTTACTAACGAGGGCCCAAGCTGCGACATGATGGCCGCCGACGCCAGCATGTATTTCGGCCAAGAGCTGCCGCCCCTCCTCTTCGAAGATACATCTTTGAAGAACTCCAGTAGTGCTTTTCTTGTAGAGTTCTCCTTCATGAACTTTGTAGGCTTTCGATTGTCAAATGATACAACGAGCCTCATTCTGGTCATCAGGGAGCTCCCGCCTATTAAGGTAGGCTAGGAAAGGTTTGGTCCATATTACCGCCATGATTACATGGGCGGAAGGCGTTGGTTCAGTACCCGAGCCCCCGATGATATCCGAATCATGTTCGACATCCGGGGGTGTGACCAGCACCGGACTGGTATTTTCGCTCTCGTCCTGCCATACCATGGATGGCTTGAAAAGCCTTTCCACGAAGGTGTTAGGCGGGACGGGGTCGCGTTTAGCACCCATTGGAGCAAGGATGCCCGCTGCTTGATAACTTTCTCGGGCCACATGGTGAAACTCGAGCCCCTCAAACTGAGCTGATATTTTGAGTACGGCGTTGCGGTAAGCCGCCATCTTTAGATCTTTTGCATCGAATTCTCCATTTATTTGGGATATTGCGAGGTTCGAATCCCCGTGCACCTCAAGGCATTGCATGCCCATAGAAACAGCCATCCGGAGACCATGCAGGAGTGCCTTATATTCGGCTGCGTTATTGGAGTCCGTATACATGATTTGTAATACATAACGGACTGTGTCCCCTGAAGCGGATGACACCGGGCCCCAATCCGGCTAGCATTTTGGAGCTGTCGAAGTACATCACCCAATTGGAGTATGTGCCGTACTCTTTAGGGAGTTCGGCTTCTTTCCATTCGGCGACAAAGTTGGCCAACACCTGGGATTTAATAGCTCGGCGTGGCTTGTATGTTATTTCAAATGGTAATAGCTTGATAGCTCATTTTGCAATGCGGCCGGTGGCGTCTTGATTGTTTATGATATCATTGAGTGGTACCTCAGAGGCCACCATGATCGAGCACTCCTGAAAGTAGTGCCGCAGCTTCCGAGATGCCATGAAAACCGCATATGCTATATTTTGATAGTTCGGGTATCGGGATTTACATGGTGTGAGGACCGTCGATACATAGTATACGTGTTTTTGGAGTGGGAATTTGTGTCCCTCTTCCTCTTGTTCGACGACGAGCACAGCGCTCACCACCTGATGAGTTGCAGATATGTATAGCAGCATAGGTTCGTTGATGTTAGGTGCGGCAAGGATTGAGTTGTTTGCTAAGAAAGTTTTTATTTCTTCCAACCCGGTTGTTGCCACGTCCGTACACTCAAAGTGGTCGGTACGTCGGAGCAGGCAATAGAGCGGCAGCGCCTTCTCTCCTAATCTGGAGATAAAGCGGCTCAAGGCTGCCACAGACCCAGCTAGTTTTTGGACATGCTTTAGGTCTATTGGTGTTGCCAATTGTGATAGGTCTCAGATTTTGGACGGATTTTCATCGATTCCTCTATTCGAAACAATGAACCCGAGCAATTTCCCGGCTGGAACGCCGAAAACGCATTTTTCCGGATTGAGCCGTATGTCATATGTTCGGAGGTTGTCGAATGTAAGGCGTAAGTCGTCCACCAATGAATCGACATGTTTAGTTTTGATGACTACATCATCTGCATATGCCTCCACCGTCTTGCCAATTTGTTTTTCCAGGCATGTTTGAATCATGCGTTGGTAAGTGGAACTGGCGTTTTTTAGTCCGAAAGGCATAGTGTTGAAGCAGAAAGGCCCATACGGAGTAATGAATGCCGTTGCAGCCTAATCGGATTCCTTCATCTTAATCTGATGGTATCTAGAGTACGTGCCGAGGAAACACAGTGAATCGTGTCCTGCAATTGCATCAATGATTTGGTCAATGCGGGGTAGTGGGAAGGGGTCCTTCGGGCAGGCCTTGTTGAGGTCTTTGAAATCGACACAGAGGTGCCATGATTTGTCATTCTTTGGAACCATGACCAAGTTTGCTAGCCAGTCTGGGTGTTTGATCTCTCTGATGAACACGGCTTCAAGTAGTTTGGCTAGCTCCTCCCCCATAGCTTGCTGCTTGGGTTCGTAAAATCACCGCTGTGTTTGCTTGACTGGCTTGAACCCCTTTATTATATTGAGGCTGTGTTCGGCCAGTCCGCGTGGGATTCCTGGCATATCTGAGGGATGCCAGGAAAAGATGTCCCAACTGTCGCGCAGGAATGCTCTTAGAACGGCGTCGACCGTCGGATCCAACTGTGCTCCAATGGCTGCTGTTTTATTAGGATCCGTCGGGTGAACTTGAAATTTGACTATTTCGTCTTCTGGCTTGAAAGAAGTGGACTTAGGCCTCTTATCGAGGATTACATCGTCTCTGTCCACCTTGGAACACAGAGCGGTGAGTTCCTCGGCCGCAAGGGCCTCAGATAATGCCTCGAGGGCTAAGGATGCGATTTTGTTTTCGGCGCGGAGAGCTATGTCCGGATCACTGGTGATAGTGATAACTCTGTTTGGCTCGGGCATTTTAAGCTTCATGTACCCGTAATGGGGTATGGCTTGAAAGCGTGTGAATGCGTCTCGCCCCAACAGGGCGTGATATCCACTGTTGAAAGGTGCCACGTGGAAGATTAACTCCTCGGACGTGTAGTTCTCCGGCGTGCCAAATACCACATCGAGTTTCATTTTCCCCGAGCATAGCGCTTCTCGACTGGGGATAATGCCTCGAAAGGTTGTACTGCTTTGCTCGATGCGGCTCTAGTCTATTTGCCTTTTATCGAGCGTGTCCTTGTAGATGAGGTTCAGTCCCCTGCCACCATCGACGATTGGGTTTAAGACCAAAACGGCTGGTGCACAGACTGATCGAGCCCTTGTTTCGTTGTTGGCGGTGAAAGTTATCCCCATATCGTTCCAAGGACTTACTGCGGCTATTTGGTTGACTTCGGTGAGGTCGCGGAGTGCCCTTTTACGCTGATCATTTGAAGAAAAGGTCTCGAAGACCGTAAAGACGTTGAGATCGTCGTCCTCCCGAGAGTATTTCTGTGAGGTTGTATTGGTGAGGATAGCCTCACCGCTCTTGGCCACCTGCCGGAGTACCCAACATGCCCGGAGGCTATGTGTTGGTTCGTAATTCGGCATCATGTGTATCCGACAGGGCTTGTCGAGCCATTCATCAAGGACAGTTCTGTGTCCTGTTAAGGGCTTAATTTTCTTGTCTGTAGGGTGATGATCAGGTGCCCCGTGAGGGTGCATCCTTTTTGCCCGTCCGGTGGGTGGCTTAAAGGTAGGCGGTTCCCACCGGGCTGTCTGGGCTTCCCAGGCGCTTTCCATTGCGCAATACTTATGTACTATGTGTGCCAAATCTGCAAAGTGTAGTATGCGGCATCGGTTGAGGGCATTGAGGATCCCCTCGCCCGTACAGTTGCGGCAAAATACTAAAACCGCGTCGTTGTTGCAGTAATCTTTGATCTTGTTTTTGACAAGGAGGTATCTGGCCCAAAAGTGATGGACTGTTTCCTGAGGTTGCTGTCGCACATACATTGGGTCTCATATGTCCGGAGGACCGGAATTGCTTGGGGAATATTGCTTATGGTGGGTGGGTGGGTTTAAATCCGAACCCTGACCCGCCGTGGGATCCGGAGTTTTAAGAGTTTCTGAGGTCACTAGCCTAGGATCCAGAGTATCCTGGCAGTTTTTAGGCTCGATGCGTGGTTCTATGTTTGGAGGACAGAAAGTCTCTTCCTGAAGATGGGTATCCGGCTTGCAGGGCTCGGAAATCCGAACATAGCTTGTTCTCAGCATAGGGGAAGAGATATCCTTGGCTTATTCCTCCACAACCGCAACCAGATGGGTGATTGGCGGGGACCTGATTTCCCTCTGATCAGGTTTAAGCCCAATCCGATCATAGTCTGTTGCGACCCCCAGGGCGGTGATGCGATCTAGCAATTTGTTCAAAGACGAGACATCTGCTGGATCCATCTCATCGGAGTGTTCGAGGCCAATGCGGAGATGATTTTTGGCAGTTTGGGGGACCGCCTTTGGCTTAATGGCCGAGCGGGCGCCCATGGTAAAACTGCCGAGTTGGAAGATCTGCCCAGGAGCTAGGGCCCTTCCAGAGGTGATTTTGTCATTGACGACAAGGCGAGCCATCGATCCTTCTATTGACGACACAGAGGAACTCTCAATGAAAGCACCAATGTCGGTGTCAAAACCGGCTGATCTCGGGTAGGGGGTCCCGAACTATGCGTATGAGGATCGAAGGTAACAGGAGACGGGGGACACGATGTTTACCCAGGTCCGGGCCCTCTTAATGGAGGTAATACCCTACTTCCTGCTTGATTGACTTTGATGAGTATAGGGGTTATAAGAGTTGGTCTACCTCGAGATCGTGATGGCTAAGCCCTAGATGTCTAGCCTATATGATTTGTGATAGCCTCTACGGACTAACCCCTCCGGTTTATATAGACACCGGAGGGGGCTAGAGTTGTACAAAGTCGGTTTAAAGAGAAAGGAAACTACAGATCTGGCCGCCAAGCTTGCTATCCACAGAAAGGAGAGTCCCATCCGGACACGGGGGAAGGCCTTCTATCTTGTATCTTCACGACCCATCAGTCCGGCCCATGTCACATAGCCCTGCCATCCAAGGACCCCTTAATCCAGGACTCCCTCAAGGACCATCCTGACCGCACCACCATAGTAGGGTGCTTGCCGTTGTTGGTCTCACCAACGATCCGCAACTTCAAAGTCACAAAGATGTTGGTTGACGGCGGGGACAGGTTGAATCTGGTTTCCCCAAAAGTCATCAGCAAACTTCAGATTGCAGAGGAAGAACTCAAAGTCACGGGCACATTTCAAGGAATCAACCCTGGTAGGAGTCATCCTAAGGGAAAGATCATGTTTCCAGTGACATTCGGAGGAGAGTTGAACTATAGGACTGAGAAGGTTGTTGTCGGTGTCAAAACCGGCGGATCTCGGGTAGGGGGTCCCGAACTGTGCGTCTAGGCGGATGGTAACAGGAGATAAGGGACACGATGTTTTTACCCAGGTTCGGGCCCTCTCGATGGAGGTAATACCCTACTCCTGCTTGATTAATATTGATGATATGGGTAGTACAAGAGTAGATCTACCACGAGATCAAGGAGGCTAAACCCTAGAAGCTAGCCTATGGTATGATTGTTGTTCGTCCTACCGACTAAAACCCTCCGGTTTATATAGACACCGGATAGGTTAGGGTTACACAAAGTCGGTTACAATGGTAGGAGATCTACATATCCAGTATCAAGCTTGCCTTCCACGCCAAGGAAAGTCCCATCCGGACACGGGACGAAGTCTTCAATCTTGTATCTTCATAGTCTTGGAGTCCGCCGTGATGATAGTTCGCAATCCGGACACCCCTAGTCCAGACTCCTCAAGAGCCCCTGAACCAGGCTTCAATGACGACGAGTCCGGGCGCGATATTGTCTTCGCATTGCAAGGCGGGTTCCTCCTCCGAATACTTCATAGAAGGTTTTGAACACAAGGATAGTGTCCGGCTCTGCAAAACAAGTTCCACATACCACCGTAGAGAGAATAACTTTTGCATAGATCTGCCGACGTATTCCGCGGCGTGACATCACACCACGGCCAGGCCTTTATATGAACCGTTTTTTACCGTTCCACCTTAGCGCGTTTAGCGAGGCGGTTTCCTTGGCACGTCTTATCAAAGCATAGATCGTGCCCCCTTATTCCGGGATTCCCATCAATACGGACGTGGGTAACCCAACCGTGCCCGTCGGCACGCCTCCTCTATCAGAGGCGAGTCCTAATCGACCACGGGGTGGGCTCTTGGTATTCAACCTCTTTATAATGAGACCAAGGCCCTCTTCTTTTTACACCCTCCATCGAGTTCGCCTCGCGCTTCGAGTTCTAACACCCAAAGCTTCAGATTCAGGCGCTTGGACCTTGGACGATGTCCGCTCCGACCAGCACGGCCGATGGATGTCTTCCTCCGTTCTGTAAGAAGATGTGCTAAAGCTGCGAGACGCGTGTATCTAACCGCGAGATCTCGATAGGCTGCCTGCTCCAAGGCAGGTCATTCCCACTCCCGAGCCCGGCGAGAACGTGGTGTTCGTGTCTCACTTCCTTCGGGTTTAGGCTTCCGACGGATCCCTTTGTGCGGGGCTCATGTTTTATTATGGGCTGGATTTCCATGACTTGAACTGAGTCCATCCTCCATATCTCATCATTCATTGTCGATGTGAGGCCTTCCTCCATATTACCCCCCACTTTGGATTGTGGCTCAAGACCTTCAAGGTGGAGCCAAAGATGATCGAGGGCAACAAGCAGAGTCGGAGGGGTGGTCATAAGCAAATGTGTTGATGCTCCGTGGCCGAGGGCTCTTTTCAAGAGGAGCTTGATTTGTGGCAACGGGAGTGGTTTTATATCACCGCCCTGTGGGCACCAAATGTGGCGCCCCGCCTTCCGCTCAGGTCCACCACAGCGGCTGGCGCCATGGGTCAACAGGGGCTCGACTGGGGCCGCCCAAGGACGCCTTTGCTGCAGGGCAGATTCGAGACCTCCAAGAAAGGGAGATCAATCTGTTGCGATGGCACAGTTATGTTGATCCGGCGCCGCGCCTGCAAACGCCGCCCCCTCCGCCTGTGGGAATTCAACCGAGGGACCACGAGCTCTCCAAAATTTTATGGGCACGACGCCCGTGTTGATGTATAAACTGTTCTTCGGATCACCAGAGAGGTGTCCGGACTTGACTGAGGACGCATGACTAAGTTGCAATCACCCAGATACTCAAGTAAGTAGTCCTGTAACCGGACAAGCTGTTCATTCATTTATCATATATATATATATATATATATATATATATATATATATATATATATATATATATGCCCTTTAAAGGAGCCGCTTGAACAGGAGTGGATAGCCAAGGCAAAGTTAATAAGGTGTCCGCTCCCTCCCGGAGACCATGCCGGATCCCATGCTGACCAAGATGTTGAAGGTCGCGCTTTTGAAGAAGGCGAAGGGGGAGCGGGAAGCAACTGCCTCACGAAGGAGGCTATCAAGGAAGGAGGGATTAAAAGTCCCATCCTTCGAGGAGAGAAGAGGATCGCCTGTAAGATCCAGAGGTCAAGGCCTCAAAGAGGGGAAAGGAATCTTCGTCAGAGAGTCCGGCGCTGGGAAGTAACCCAGCCGCACTATTTCCCCAAGGGGATCAGCCCTCCAGCGAGCCGTAAGTAAAAAGAAGGGGTCTTGTAAATAAGGAACATCCCTGCATTTATTTATGAAGATAACCGAAATTGTACCTTGTAGTTCGGACCTCAGCCCTTCTCAGCAGAGCTCGTCTTCGGGGGATCTTGTTCCGGAGATGATGGAGAGCGAAACGCCTCCACCTGTCGCACCCTCATGCGAAGCGGACGATCCTGAGGTGTCGTCATGGAGGGTTCCCCCAAGTCCGGCGGGGCCGGAAGGTCCGGCGCCAAGTGGTGTGTGGTCGGAGGAGCTGAAGGATCTGCTCGGGCGAGCGGCTATCTCAGAAGATCACCGTGCTCTCATGGGTACGGTGATTGAAAGAATTGCATCCGCGGAGAGCGGATTGCATGAAGCTGTCGGAAGCTTACTGACGGGGTTCGAGGTACGCAAAAATGATGTACCTTCTGACAGTTATGCATATAGAATGCGCCATGTATAGATAGTAGCCCCTGAGACTCGGTATGTTGTCAAAATTGACAGCGTGCCGAGGCTCAAAATCTCAGTTATAACATATCGCCGCTCCTAAACGTATGGCGGGGCATCCGGTGGCCAGCCGGACTGATGAATATGCCGAACTAAAGCGGCAACTTGATGAGGCGGATGCGGACATCGCGCTGGTCAATCAACGGTTTGACGAGTCACAAGGTATGCGACTTCTACACGGACACCTAGTAAGGGAGCTTGACGCCCATGTCTTACTATTTGTATGCTTAATGCAGATGGTGCGCTGTTGTGGAAGAGCTCAGGCGGAACTCGCCCGAGCGAAAGAGCAAGCCGAATAGTAATGCGCCGCTTTAAGGGCGCCAAGAGCTAAAAGCCGAACGGGCTGCTCACTACCGAAGCAAGGAGGAAATGGCCGATATGGCCAGAAAGTAGAAGAATACTACCGATCGCTGCGAGGTTCTCGAAAAAGAACGTCAAGCGGAGCAAGAGGGCCTAAAAAAGGCCGCCGCCGAATCCAAGGATGCCCGTTCGGATTTGAGAGCTGCCAAGGAGGAGCTGAGTCAGGCCGGGGCAATTGCGGCTGGAAAACCGTTTCTGCTGCGGAGGAAATATACGGATCCAAAGTATGCTCAATTGGACAAGTTGTGGAGTTTGGAAGATGCTTATCTGGACTTAGCGGCAAGCGCTGCGGACGCGATTGAGCACTTCCGAGGCCAGAAGGGGCACAGAAGGGAAGAGCTATATTGGTCGCAATTCCATAGTCCGGAGCGTCTTCTTCCATTGACCGATCGGTTGGCCGAATGGGCCGAGCTGAATCGACTATCCGGACTTGCCATGAAGCATGTCATGACTCATTTGTGGTCGGGCGGACCCACCAAGAGTTATTTTGGTTTAGTGCAGCAGTTCCTTGGTGCGGTATCGCAGACGACGCAATGAAGCGGTCGGCGTGTATTGAGGGAGCGCGGATGGCTCGCCCGTGTCAAGACATTTGGGCAGATATGAAGGCCACCGACGTTGCATCCCGAGATTCGCATGAAGTTTAGTACCGCCGAGCACTACTTTGAGGAAGTCTGCAGGCGCTTCGTTGAATAGAGACGCAGTGCTCAAAGGATATTATGTTTAAATGAAATGTATGATTTGTGAAAACAATGTTTCGATATAATATAAGAGCTTTTTATACTTGTGTGTTCAAGTAGTAAACTACTCCCTGTGCGGCCGTTTATGTATATGTATATATAACATGAAAGATGGCAGTCCTTGGCTTCAGCCCCCACGCACATAGTGCGGGGGTCTTTGCAAAGAAGGCGCTTTTTCACACTTAATCCAACGTCTTGGTCCTGTTAAGGAGGTGGTAGCGTAGCAAACTAGGCAACCGGACTATAATGCTTTATCACTTTCACTTAGCCATAGGAGTTCGAGGGTGGGGCTACTATATAGCCCTCGGGGCACCGCACTCTCCCAAATTCGGGTGCGGTGTGCTCGACCGAAAACCGTCCATCGTTAATGCGGAGGAATTCTAAACATTCCGATGAGTCATCGAGTGGTTGACCAGTCTCTCGCTATATCATGACAGTCGGTTTTGCCGCTTTCATCGAGGTGCTCGCCCGGCGAACCGGGCACAATCGCAGAGTTCTCCGGTGCCGCGTTAGCCGATAAAACGGAACGTAAGGTAGCAAAACACAGGAGCCGGGCAAACCCAATATTGGACCAAGACATGATTCGAGCTGATGCATATAAGGCCTAACTCGAGACGCTGAATACTCCCTAAGGTATTCGGTCTTTATAAAACGGGCAGAATAATGCCCTAAGCCCCCGTTGTCCGTGCACGCAAAAAGTTCAGTGCGCCAATGCCAAAACGCCAGCCTCCTCCTCGGTTATAGTAAGAAACCGGGGATGTATATCAACAAGAGACAGTAAAAAAGGTTTACGCAGGTCTGAATCTGAAAAGAATCCTTGCAACAGGTCCCTACCGCACGTCTGCGCTACCTGTATCCGTTGCAGCCGTATCCGGATGGGTGTAGCACGTTGTTCATCTGTAAAAGAGAGGAACTTAGTTTAAAAGAAAAGGATCATGCGAAAGATGTACTTTATATTAAATAAAAGAGTACGATTCAAGAAGTGAATAAAATTGAGCTTTATTGTCTCTTGTGATACATGCATGCAGCCCCTTGTATGGGGTAATGCCGCTAGTAAGCGCCGGACTCGTCTAGCCGTGTCCGGGGTTTGAATGACCAATTCAGGTTCTTTGACTAGCGGAGCCGGATAGGTGTGGGGCTGTCAAGGCAGTCTCACGTTCCTCCGGGCTCAGATAACACTTAATACTCCCTTTTAATGAGATGATGCCGCGTGGACCGGGCATTTTAAGTGTAAGAGATGCATAATGCGGTATTGCGTTAAAGCGGGCGAAAGCTTCGCGTCCCAATAGTGCTTGATGTCTACTTTTAAATGGGGCGACATGGAAGATTAACTTTTCGCGACGGAAGTTGTCGGATGAACCGAACACAACTTCTAGCAGTAGGGAGCCCGTACAATGGGCATATGGGCCTGGCATTACCCCTTTAAAGGAGGTGTTGTTATGGCGAATTTTGGTTGGGTCTATCCCTATCCTGCGGATTGTGTCCTGATAATCAGGTTTATTCACTGCCACCATCCATGAGGACTTGTGTAAATTGGAATCCGTCGATTATGGGATCCAATATCAAGGCAGTCCATCCTGCGTTCCAGATACTTTCGGAATAGTCCTGATGGTCGAAGGTGATTGGTTTTGACAACCAGTGTGCGGCGCGCATTCTAGTGAGCGCCTCTCTGTTTTTCCCTTTGATCACGTGAAGTGAGTTTACTGTTTTAACCTCTTGTCGGAAATTCTTTTGTTTTCCGGGGCTCTGCTTGTGGTGCTCATCATCATCTTCACTTGGTGTGTCGAGCCCCTTGTGTTCGGCGTTGAGTCTGCCGGACTGTTTGAAGACCCAACAATTTCTGTGGGTATGGTTTGCGTGCCTCCCGAGTACTGTGGATTTGACATATCTTGTCCAAGATTTTGTTTTGTTGATAGCTCATCGCTATTGTCCTTAAGGGGCAGCTTTTTATTGTTCTCGCCATGAGCTTTTGAATCCGGCGTTGATCGCCGCGCTCTTTGGACCGTTCCTTTTAATCCGGCACTGGTCCTTGTTGTGCCGTGGTTTCCCGTTTCCATCTCTGACGTCGGATGTACTTGGGTCGCTGGTGCTGCATCTTGCTAGCCAGCTATCCTCTCCCGTGCAAAAGCGGGTCATGAGGCTTGTTAATGCGGCCATTGTTCTTGGCTTCTCTTGGCCGAGGTGTCTGGCAAGCCATTCATCTTGGACGTTGTGTTTGAAAGCTGCTAAGGCTTCGGCGTTCGGACAGTCGACTATTTGGTTCTTTTTAGTTAGGAACCTGTTATAGAATTTCCGGGCTGACTCTCCGGGCTGTTGAGTTATGTGACTTAGATCGTCTACATCCGGAGGGCGGACATAGGTCCCCTGAAAATTTGCTCGAAACGCATCCTCGAGCTCTCCCCAGCTTCCAATGGCATTTTCGGGGAGGCTTTTAAGCCAATGCCGAGCTGGCCCTTTGAGTTTGACGGGTAAGTATTTTATGGCATGGAGATCATCTCCTCTAGCCATGTGTATGTGGAGGATATAATCCTCAATCCGCACTCTGTGGTCTGTTGTTCCGTCAGATGCCTCTATGTTTACAGGTTTGAATCGCTGAAATTCATGATCCAAAGACCTCATCGGTGAAACATAGGGGATGTGCGGCGCTCTGTATTTGGGTGTGCCGTGATGTTCGGATATTTGGCGTGTTGCATTGTTTTGAAGAGCTTGCTTTCTCGGCCCATAGACAGACCTAACTGGGCCATCCTTTTGGTGTGAGTCCTTATGTGGATCGCATATCGGCTTGTGTGCGGCGCCATTTGCCGCTCTCTTTTTGTCGTGGGTCGCCCATCCGCCGGGTGGCCTTCTTACTTTTTGATTGTGGTGGCTCTAAGGCCTCCTCACAAATTCGGGCACTAGCTTTCTTTTGGGTAGTCTTTGTTGGCGATCGTCGCCGATTTGTTCTGCGGTGTTGAATACTTTGCTCCATCTGATCTTGAGTGCATCTTCCGTTGTTTTGAGCTTCCGCTTCTGCTTTTTCAGGCTACGCTCAGTGGCGACGAGCCTTTTCTGGAGGTTATTTTGCTCCAATAATTTGTCTGGTGTGAGGTCGTCCGGACTGTTGTCTTCGCCGTGGACGGGTTGTTTATCCAAGTTGTCTTGTTCGGACGACTGCTCGATAGCGTGTTCATCGTCCACCGGTTCGCCCTGCTCTATGGCTGGGTCTCTGTTGAGGCGGGACTTGGTTCGGCGTTTACGTTGCCGTTTTGAAAGCTTTTCGAGGGGTTTATCCTTCGTGGCGTCCCGTTGTTCCTCGTCTTCATTTCCTTTAGGTGTATCCACCATGTATACATCATGGGATGAGGTGGTTGTCCAGCATTCTATAGGCGCTGGTTCATGGTTGTCTCCTACATCGTCGTCCATACCGTCGATGTCTTCGGAGTCGAAATCGAGCACGTCGTGTAAGCTTTCGACAATGGCTACGAAGTGGGTGGTGGGTGGGCGTTGAATTTCTTCATCGTCCGCATCCCAACCTTCCTGAGCGTAGTCCGGCCATGGCTCTCCGGATAAAGAGAGAGATTTTAGTGAATTCAGGATGTCGCCAAAGGGCGAGTGCTGAAAGATGTCCGCGGCAGTGAACTCCATGACCGGCGCCCAATCGGATTCGATTGGCAGGGGCGCGGAGGGTTCGGAGTCCGGAGAGGAGTCCGGCACCCTGGAGTCAACGTCTTCGCAAAGTACAGGGATAGAGTTTGGCTCAATCGCCGTAGAGATTGTAGCCCCCGAGGCGGTGTCCAACCACTCGCCCTCGACAGAATCCGCCCGGATTAAGGGTCGGAGCGGATGCCGGTGCGGCCTCCGTGGCCTTGCTCGCGGCAGAGCTAGATCATGCCCATCGAGACAGGCGGCACGCTTGGCTGCGGCTCGAGTCCGTCAAGATCAAGTCTCCGCGGATATCGGCCGAGATAGTTCAAACTTCCAAATCTGAACTGATGGCGGGGCGTAGCTTTCGATCTGCTCCAGATGGCTGCTTAATTGGCCCGATGCAAAGCCGCCGAATACGAAGATCTGTCCGGGAGAAAAGTCTCACCCGGATCGCGTCGTTGTTGATGATCGGGAGCCATCGGGCCTATCGGTGACGCACACGCAGGAACTCTCAATGAAAGCACCAATGTCGGTGTCAAACCGCGGATCTCGGTAGGGGGTCCCGAATCGTGCGCCTAGGCGGATGGTAACAGGAGACAAGGGACACGATGTTTTACCCAGGTTCGGGCCCTCTCGATGGAGGTAATACCCTACCCCGCTTGATTAATATTGATGATATGGGTAGTACAAGAGTAGATCTACCACGAGATCAAGGAGGCTAAACCCTAGAAGCTAGCCTATGGTATGATTGTTGTTCGTCCTACGGACTAAAACCCTCTGGTTTATATAGACACCGGATTGGTTACACAGAGTCGGTTACAATGGTAGGAGATCTACATATCCGTATCGCCAAGCTTGCCTTCCACGCCAAGGAAAGTACCATCCGGACACGGGATGAAGTCTTCAATCTTGTATCTTCATAGTCTTGGAGTCCGGCGGTGATGATAGTTTGGCTATCCGGACACCCCCTAGTCCAGGACTCCCTCAGTTGTGTTTGATGTGGTCAACCTCCCCCTGCCGTACAACGAAATCCTTGGACGCCCAGCTCTGACAAAATTCATGGCGGCATCCTACTATGCCTACAACACCTTGAAGATGCCACGGCCGATGGGTGTCATTTCCATTCTGTCAGACAAGAAGGACGCAATTATTTGCGTGGATAAAATGTACCGGGACACAGTCGCGGCAGAGGCCGCTGAAGCCACGGTTCCCGCCAAGGAAAGCAGAGGAAAGAAGAAGGCTAGCAGGGACACCAACAAGGAATCCGGGAAGCATAGCTTTTCGGAGTATGTTGCGCCTGCTGATGACTTGCCGAAGAGTTCCAACAGCAAGAAATCCAAGGCTGCTGCCCCTCATGTGAAAAAGGTCTCGGCAGAGCTAGCTGGCACTGATGGTACCTTTACTATCAGTGTTACCCTTGATGACAAATAGGAAAGCGCGCTCGTTGCCATCCTGCAGGAGAATATCGATGTGTTTGCTTGGCAACCATTTTATATCCCCGGTGTTGCTAGGGAGGTAATCGAGCAGCACCTTGCTGTCTGCCCACATGCCAGACCCATCAAGCAGAAGGTCCGAAAGCAAGCCTTGGAGCGGCAGCAATTCATTGCAGAGGAAATCAAGAAACTTGAGGCAGCTAGTTTGGTCAGAGGAGTACTACATCCAACATGGTTAGAAAACCCAGTGGTCATGCGCAAGGCTAAGTGAAAATGGAGGCTTTGCATAGATTTCACGGATCTGAACAAGGCGTGCACGAAGGACCCATTTCCCTTGCCGCGCATCGACTAGATTGTGGATTCCACCTCTAGGTGCGATTTGCTTTCCTTTATGGATGCATACTCTGGATATCATCAGATCTTTATGTACAAGGAATACAAACAGAAAACCTCATTCATCACCCCTTGTGGCACATGCCTTTCAGGTTGAAGAGTCTCGTGTCCACTTTTGCAAGAGCAGTCCAGGTTGGTTTTGAACCGCGGTTGCACCGGAACATTGAAGCTACCTGGATGATATTGTGGTCAAGACCAAGGAAAAATCAACCCTCATCCAGGACTTAGAGGACACGTTTGCTAATCTGCGCAAAATCAACTTGAAGTTGAACCCGAACAAGTGTGTGTTTGGCGTTCCCTCCGGCAAGCTACTTGGTTTCTTTGTGTCCCATCGCGGGATAGAGGCCAACCCCGATAAGATCAAGGCTATCGAGCAGATTCAGGCACCTAAGACAGTTAAGGATGTGAGGCGTTTGATAGGGTGCGTTGCCACGCTTAGCAGGTTCATCTCCAAGTCTGTTGACCGCGCCTTATCGTTCTTCAAAATTTTGAAGAAGGTAGGGCCCATGAAGTGGACTCTAGAAGCAGACGCAGCACTGCAAGATTTGTAGACATACTTGTCTTTTGTGCCCACTTTGGTAGCTCCCAAACCACAAGAGCCGTTGCTGCTATACCCGGCAGAAACTAATCAAGTGGTCAGTGTAGCACTAGTGGCGCAGCGGGAAGTGGAAGGAGCGATAGCCTCAACTAGTGTCCCTTCCGGGGGAGAGAGTTAGCACAGCTCGGCAGGGCCAGACATGGATCAAGGCAAAGAAGATCACGACAGTGGAGACAACCCCAAGGACGCGACAAGGAAGAAAGTGGTGCGGTGCCCAATGTACTTTGTCAGCTCCCTATTGCAGGGGGCTAGATCCAGGTACTCTGGTGTGAAAAAGTTGATTTTTGGCCTTGTAATGGCCTCAAGGAAACTGCGCCACTATTTCCAAGCCCATGAGATCACGGTTGTCACCCGCTTTCCTTTGCAAAGGATACTCCGAAACCCTGAGGCTGCCGGAAGAATATTGGAATGGGCATTGGAGTTATCCAGCTTTGGCCTGACATTTGAAAGCACATCAACAATTCAGAGCAGGGCATTGGCAGAATTTTTTGCAGAATGGACGCCAACCCCTGATGAAGAAGTGCTGGAGACTGTTATTCCCTGTAAGGAACCACCCCAAGAATGGATCATGTATTTCGATGGTGCCTTCTCCCTGTAAGGTGCAGGGGCAGGTGTGCTTCTCGTTGCTCCCACTGGAGAGCACCTGAAGTATGTCGTCCAGATGCATTTTTCCCGGGAGGAGGCGACCAACAATATATAGAGTATGAAGGGCTCCTTGTCGGGCTCAGGATTGCCACATAATCGGGGATCAGGAAGCTGAGCATTTGAGGAGATTCACAACTTGTCGTGAGACAAGTCAACAAGGATTACCAAAGTCCATTGATGGAGGCATACGTTGAGGAAGTGAGAAGACTGGAGGATTACTTTGATGGATTGCAAACAGAGCACATACCCCATGCGGAAAACAGCATTGCTGATCATCTCACAAAGTGCGCTGCGCAAAAGCTTCCTGTGGAAGCAGGAACTTTTGTTCTCCATCTTACACAACCCTCCTTATCCCCAGCAACAATTGCCCGAAAGAGGAGGAAATTGGACTCCGGTAAGCCTCTCCCGGTAGAGCCTCTCGAGGCTCCTAGCAGGGACCCTGCCGGAAACAACTCCCCTTTGATTACCGGACTGCACCCTCCTACTGGGCCACTGGTCCCTGCGGTCGAGGAACGCGCCCCATGAATGAGGAGGTGCCACTAGTCCTCGCTGTCGGGCCCCTGTGCTCCAACTTGGGAAGACACATAGGCCATTTCCTACAAACTGGAGAACTTGTCAAGAGCAAGAAGAAGCTGAAAGAATAACCCGGAGGGCCAAGATGTATCAGTTTGTCGAGGCACTATACGTAAGAAGGCCCAAGAGTGTGAAATTGAAGTGCATTTTCTGGGAAAAAGGAAAGGAACTACTGGCAGAAATACACAAAGGCATGTGCGGCTCCCACATTGGATCAAGGGCTTTGGTTGGGAAAGCATTCCGGCAAGGATTCTATTGGCACACAGCCCTCCAAGATGTGGTCGAGCTAGTCACAAAATGTGAAGCCTGCCAGTTCCATTCCAAGGACATCCATCTACCTGCTCAAGCTCTTCAGACAATCCCTTTGTCATGGCCTTTTTTGGTCTGGGGGCTCGATATCCTCGGCCCTTTCCCCTGAGCTACCGGGGGCTTTGAATTCTTGTTCATTGCAATCGACAAGTTTATAAAGTGGCCAGAAGTAGAAGCCGTGAGAAAGGTGACTGCTCAGTCAGCTATCAAGTTCTTAAAAGGATTGGTGTGCCACTGGGGTCCCCGCCAGATCATCACCGACAATGGCACCCAGTTCACGAGCCACGCCCTCATGCAATATGTTCATGCCCTCGGAAGCAAGATCTCATTTGCCTCCGTTGCACATCCCAAAAGCAATGGACAAGCTGGGAGGGTGAATGTTGAAGTGTTACGAGGACTCAAGACGACAACATTTGATAAGCTGCAGAAGTGCGGCAGACGATGGATCGACGAGCTACCGGTAGTTCTT
Organism: Aegilops longissima; assembly: GCA_021605205.1. Lineage (NCBI taxonomy): Eukaryota > Viridiplantae > Streptophyta > Magnoliopsida > Poales > Poaceae > Aegilops > Aegilops longissima. The sequence continues at coordinate 309,293,085 of CM038678.1, forward strand.
TGGTCCCTCAGAACGACACCAAATCGAGCTACCAGGCAGACCCCCTTCTCCCTAGTTTATGGGGCAGAAATATTTATCCCCACGGAACTCATTTATGGGTCACCTCGAGTGCTTGCCTCACGGCGAAAGTAGCGAGGATCAACACCGGCGTGATGACGTTGTGCTTCTCGAGGAGAACCGCTCCGGATGCTACGATGCTGCACACTACCAGCAAGCCCAGCGTCACTATCACAGCCGCAAGGTTCATGCCTCGGTGTTTTGAGGAAGGCGACCTTGTCCTTAGGCGTGTTTAGTCCTCCAAGGGTGCAAACTAGTTGACGCGAAAGTGGGAAGGCCCTTACCGGGTAGTACGATTCACCAGACCTGGCGCAGTCCGTCTTGAGACCGGAGATGGCATTCAATTGAAAAACTCATGGAATATTTAGCATCTCCGCAAGTTCTACCCATAAGGCGTGACAGCTGGGCCCTGCCCGGCAGCCACCCTTTTGTACATACCTTGCCTCAGCTTGCATGTAACCCTTGTATAAAGCCAAAGCATACCCTAGTCAACAGAGAAATAAATGAAAGCTGGGGCCCCGACAAGTTGCATGCATGCATAGGAATTTCATGAGCATCGATGTTCATGTAGATAAGATTGCATCGACATCATTTTCATGTGAATAAACTGCAGGCTCCTGCTGTGGACTTGGTCCCCAAGAGGAGATGAGAAGACGAGCCACACTATGATCTCCGCAAGACAAACAGATAAGTTCTTTCTCTTATCCATACGTGTTCGGTAACTGGGGACTTGTGCATAAGAAAACCTCGCCGCCTTTTGAAACTTAGGTGCTCCCATTCCTTGACTTGAACATTGCTTCTGTCAGGATGGTCGCAGTGGCCTTTGGTAAAATAGTTTTTCAGGGGGCTGGTGTCGGTGTTCTGGGAACGGGGGTACTCAGACTTGCCTGCCTGCGGCCTGCGGCGTGGCTCAAGGGGTGGCCCAGCACGGTCCATCTTCATTAGCACAAGCTCAAGACCCTTGCGAGGGCCAAGCCTCATGGGCGGATGACAGAAGCCTCCTCGTGCACGACTGTCAGCTGGCTCATGAGGACGCGGAGAGATCAAGGCGGGTACCTCATGAGGTGCCCATGATGTAAGCCATGACGACCGAGGGCGCCAGGCGGGCACCAGCCCACGCAGTGTCCTCATTTCCTCTTTGGTGCAAAGGAGGCAAGCGCAGGCCAGAGCATCAAGCAAAGGCAGCCGTTTGGTGCAACAAGACCAAGACCATCACAAGGCGGAAGGAGGTCATCGTGGAGCCCAAGCGGCGCCATCGTCGTGAGCCTTTGACAAAGCGAGGACCAACTTTAGTCAGATAAGTGTACTAGATGTTCCCTTCAAATGGCCAGCTTGTTGGCGCCCTTCCCGCTCAATATTTGGGAAGAGGCCCAGGGCCTCTGCCTATAAATAGGACTAGCCACCCACAGGGTAGAGGCATCTTGGATCCGGAATCCAGAACAGAGCTAGAGGTCAAGCAATCTAGAGAGAGAGAGAGAGACCGAACTCCCCCTAGCGGTTTGTCGCACCGGCCAAGAGCAGACCCTCGCGAGGCTGTTCTTCCTTGTTTTGTTCATCATCAGCCCCTGAGGCAATCCACCACACCACACACTAGAGTAGGGTATTACACCACAATGGTGGCCCGAACCAGTATAAACTTTGTGTCTCTTGTGTTGCTCTTTTTGTAGTTTAGATCCTTGCGAGGCGACAAGGTACACGTAGGTAGGGGGTGAGATCTCTGCGTGCACCCCAGAGTTCGAACCTAGAGGGTCTGCCGGAACCCGAAATCCGACATTTGGTGCGCCAGGTAGAGGTGTGCCGGAGCTTTCCCTTCCGCTGACCCGCTCTCCGCCAACGTCGCGGTTCGCCCTATGATGAGCAGCGCGCCGCCCACCTCGGGGCCGCCAACAAGAGCAGGGGGGCGGGGCTCGAGCCTTGGCCCCAGCCCTGCGACAGGTGCAGTGGCCGAACAAGTTCAAGCCAGAGACGCCACCGCGCTACAACGGCACGACAGATCCACTAGTCTTCCTGCTGGCGTACGAGGAGGCCGTCCTCGAGGCAGGAGGCGACGACAGGGTCATGGCTAACTGGCGTCCCATGGCCCTCACCGGCGCCCCGCGCATGTGGCTGCTCCACCTGCCAGCGGCTTCCGTGGCCTCTTGGGAGGAGCTGCGCGACCTCTTCCTCGCCCAAGAAGCTGCGCCGGCACCCCCGGTCGTCGCAGCTCTCCTGGGCGGCTCGCAGGCGCCACCTTCAGGCCGCCACGTCAAGCCATTCGTCCGCCAGATCGGCGCTGCCGCCGCGCAACATGGGGCTCCTCCGGGTCGGTCGGCGCCCAAGGCCGATCTGGCCTTCAGCTCGGAGGACCACCCCTCCAACTTAGCCTTCTCGGGCACGCTCCCAATGCTGTGCACCCCCACCATCTGCCAGGTGGCCGTCACCAGGACCCTCATTGACGGCGGTGCGGGCCTCAGCGTGCTCTCGGTTGAAGCCTTCAGCCTCCTCCACATACCACCGGAGCGGCTTCAGCCCAGCAGGCCCTTCTTGGGCGTCGGAGGCGGTTCAGCCGGCTCCCTGGGGCAGATCCGTCTTCCGGTGACCTTCGGCACCTACGACAACTTCCGCACGGAGCTAATCGACTTCGACATCGCCCCCATCGGCCTCCCATACAACACCATCCTCGGCTACCCAGCACTAGCCCGATTTATGTCCGCGACTCACCCCGCGTACAACATCATGAAGATGCCCGGGAGCAGCGGCGTCCTCACCGTGTCCGGAGACGCCGGGGATGCGTTGCAAGTGCTCAAGCTCGTCTTCAAGACTGCGGCGGCAGCACAGCCCGCCGACTCAGACGCCCGAGCCCAAAAGGCGCCGCCAAGAAGAAGCAGTTGTTCACCCAAGACAAGGCGAAACCAAACAGATATCTTGGTCTCACGAGGATGGATCCACTAACGCCACCTTCACCATAGGCGCCAACCTCCACCTGAGCAGAAGAGGCCCCGATCAAGTTCTTGCGCGCGAATAAGAAGGTATTCGCATGGGGACCTGATCGGTTGGCAGGATCCCGAGAGGCGAATCGAGAACCACCTCAACGCAGCCCCAACGCACGCCTGCGTGAAGCGTAAAGCGAGGCGGCAGTCCACCTGAAAAGTAGGCTTTCATCGCCCAAGAGACCCGCAAGTCGGAAGCGGCGGGGGTCATCCGCGAGGTCCGACACCAGATTGGTTGGCCAACCGGTTGTCGTGCCAAAGAAAGGGGGAAGGAACGATGTGTGTCGACTTCACCAACCTCAACAAAGCATGCCCGCAGGATCCATTCCCGCTCCCTCAGATCGATCAGATCGCCGATTCCACCGCCGAGTGTGACCTGTTATGTTTCTCGATGCCTTCTCCGCTATCACCAGATCAAGATGGCGGTAGAAGACGTGGAAAAAACGGCTTTCCTGACCCCGTGTGGAGTGTACTGCTACACATGCATGCCGTTCGGGCTGCGCAACGCAGGAGCGACCTTTCAGCGGCTGATGCACATCACCTTGGGCCCGCAGCTCGGGAGGAATGTTGAGGCTTACATCGATGACATTGTGGTGAAGTCTCGGGAGGCCAGAACCCTGATACAAGACCAGGAGGAAACCTTCGTGAGCCTCAACGCAGTCAACCTGCGGCTCAACCCGGAGAAGTGTGTGTTTGGGGTCCCCTCGGGCAAGCTCTTGGGCTTCCTCGTGTCCCATCGGGGCATCGAGGCTATCCCAGAAAAGGTTAAGGCAGTCGAGGACATGAGCCCGCCGAAGACCCTCAGAGAAATGCAGAAGCTCACTGGGCGCGTGACCGCACTAGGACGCTTCATCTCCAAGTTGGGGGAACGAGCGCTACCCTTCTTCAAGCTAATGAAGAAAAAGGGCCCCTTTGAATGGACTGAAGAGGCCGACAAGGCGTTCCAAGATCTCAAAAGGTACTTAACGAGCCCTCCGGTAATGGTGGCTCCGCGCCCCCAAGAGCCCCTGGTGCTCTGCCTTGCAGCCACCCCCTACTCTGCTAGCTTAGCCCTGGTGGCGGTTAGGGAGGAGCATTGGACCAAGGCCGCGGCAGCTGCCCGGGTCAAAGCGAAGCAGGATCAAGGGGGCCTCACAGAGACCACTACAACAACCGAGAAGGATCAGCTGCCGCAGGGAAGCGCACACAGAACAGAAGAGACCCCTCCCCCTGACGACCAGCCACTGGGGGCTCCGCTGTCCCAGGAGGCGCCACGGCCTCCGGAGGACGCCACACTCCCAACCTCGTCGAACAGCCTGTGTACTTCGTCAGCACAGTGTTGCGGGACGCGAGGGCGCGGTACCCCATGCCCCAGAAACTCCTCCTCGCGCTCTTGGTGGCCTCGCGCAAGCTGGGACACTATTTTCAGGGCCATCCCATCAAGGATGTCTCGGCGTACCCCTTGGAAAGGGTGCTCAGGAGCCCCAACTCGGCTGGACGAGTCGCTGAGTGGAACATCGAGTTGCAAGCGTTTCAGCTAGAATTCAGCACCACCAGAGTCATCAAGGGAGCGCTTAGCGGAGACCCGTGGCGGAATGGACGGAGGCGCCAGCCTCGAGGCTGATGAGGATCGATCCTCTTCCCGGAAGCGAGGCACCGAGCAGTTGGATCATGTACTTGACGGGCGTTCTCCAGACACGGCGCGGGAGCTGGCGCAGTGCTTATATCTCCTACTCAAGACAAGCTCTACTACGCCGTGCAGCTCTGTTTCCAGCACGGAGAAAAGGTCTCCAACAACATAGCAGAATATGAGGGCCTGATAGCAGGCCTGAAGGCCGCGGTTGCCATGGGAGTGAAGCGCCTTACCATCAAGGGTGATTCACAATTCCCCGTCAACTTCTCCAACAAAGTATACGAGCCGAGGGGTGAGCACATGGAAGCCTACCTCGCGGAGGTCCGCGGGATGGAGAAGCAATTCTGGGGACTGGAGCTGCAGCATGTGCCTCGTGGCACCAATCAAGAGGCTGACGACATCGCCAAGCGGGCATCCAGGCGACTACCTCAGGAGCCCGGCGTCTTCGAGGAGCGGCTCTTCAAGCCCTCGGCAACGCCATCGCTGTCAAGCACGGTGCAGCCTCGGGAAGAGCTCCCCCAGCCACCTGCCTCGGGAGCCCCGGTCTGTGGCCCGGTCTCGGGAGCGCGTCTGCTCCTAACACTGGAGCCTCAGGAGGGGTGCTGGATCACAGAGCTCCAGAGCTACCTGACGCAAGGGACCTTGCCGGAAAAGGAGGAGGAAGCGGAGCGTGTGGCGCGGCAAAGCCACGGCGTACTGCATCAGGGATGGAGAGCTCTACCGGAAGTGATCAAATGATGTGTCCCTGCGTTGCATCTCCAGGGAGCAAGGGAAGGAGCTGCTGGCAGATATACACGGTGGAGACTGTGGGCATCATTTGTCATCACGGACCCTCGTTGGCAAGGCGTTCCGCAGCGGGTTCTATTGGCCCACTGCGCTCAATGATGCCGTGGAACTGGTGAAGGCTTGCGAGGCCTGCCAATTCCATGCCAAGCAGATCCATCAGCCGGCGGGAGGTCTGCAAACTAAACCCCTGTCGTGGCCATTCGCAGTCTGGGGGCTGGATATCCTGGGCCCGTTTCCTCGGGCGCCAGGGGGCTATCGACAAGTTCACCAAGTGGGCTGAAGTGGAAGCCGTCCGCACCATCACCGCAGGTTCAGCGGTCAAGTTCATCAAGGGCATCGTGAGCCGGTTCGGGGTGCCGAACCGCATCATCACCGACAACGGTTCGCAGTTCACCAGTAACCTCTTCAAAACATACTGTGCTAACCTTGGGATGCAGGTATGCTACGCTTCGGTAGCGCACCCACGGAGCAACGGTCAGGCCGAGCGGGCCAACGCAGAGGTCCCGAGGGGCCTCAAAACAAGGACATTCAAGAAGAAGCTGGAGGCCTGCGACAGAGGCTGGTACGATGAGCTTCAGTCCGTGTTGTGTTCCATCTGCACGACTGCGACCAAGCCAACTGGCGAGACCCCGTTCTTCCTGGTCTATGGAGTTGAAGCAGTCCTCCCTCACGAGGTCATACGTTGTTCCGCACGGGTCCTGGCCTTTGACGAGGCGCAGCAGGACGCCATGCGGGGGATGGACCTCGTGCTGGGGGAGGAGCATCATCGAGAAGCCGCGCTACGAGTGGCAAGGTACCAACAAGCACTGCGGCCATACAACTGCCGCAACATTCGCCCCAGGACTCTTGAGGTAGGGGACCTCGTGCTCAGACGGGTTCTCTCTAGGGAGGGACTGCATAAGCTTTCTCCCATGTGGGAGGGTCCGTTCAAGGTTGTTCATGTTTCGAGCCCGGCTCCAGCGCTTGAGACTCGGGAGGGGTGCCCGCCCGTAAGCGCGTGGAACATCCAGCACCTCCGGAGGTTTTACCCTAAAAAGCCCGGTGTTCGTGAAGAAGGCGAATGCCTGTGAAGTTGTTGCGTTTTGGAAAAGGCCCGGTGCCTGTGAAGAAGGCGAACGCCTGTGAAGCTTATCTTTCTGAGAAAGGCCCGGTGCCTGTGAAGAAGGCGAATGCCTGTGAAGTTGTTGCGTTTTGGAAAAGGCCCGGTGCCTGTGAAGAAGGCGAACGCCTGTGAAGCTTATCTCTCTGAGAATGGCCCAGTGCCTGTGAAGAAGGCCAACGCATGTGAAGCTCGCCGCCCGTGACACTCTCACGTAATAATGAGTTGGGGCTGTACACGCCCCGGAGTCTCGAGGAGCCCGGCCTCGGGCCCCGGGCTCCCTCCCACGCCCAGTGGCAGCACTTAGCTCCGTGCTGGTGAGAAGACGTCGAAGACTAGATTAGGTGCCGGACGCGGCTTTTTTCATTTGCTTTCTGCAGTTGCCTTGTTCATTCCCATTTGAAGTTTTATTGAACGTGTTGCCGTCTTTGGCTTGCGACTCTTTGCCTTCTTTGCTCTCCTACCTCGATTTCTCTCGCGCGAGTCTCGCGAGGAAGCAACACGGGCGCCCTCGTGAGTGTTTTCTGCCCCTACTGTTTGAGGCTTCCCTAACCGGGTTCACTACGGGAGCACCCCTCCAGTCTGTGCCCCACGGGCACCGCGACGCAAACACATGACTTGGGTCGGTCGCCTCCACGACTGAGGCCGGAAACTACCTCTCTTGGCTAATCTTTGCGGGTCATGAAGCGTTCGACAAGACCTCGGCCTCGGGAGGCGAAGACCGCGACAGGTCGACCCCAGGCTAAGTAATTTCTACGCGCAGGCGTGTGGCACAGAAGTCTAATACAAAAATAGCGGAAATAGTACGATAATTAAACAGCAACAGTCCAAGCACGCCCCCGCGAGGCCCTACACTACTGCCTTGCGCAGGAAAAGGAAAATAACATGACAGGCGCGGCTCGCTTGACACCAACTCGCGGCGGAAGCTCGAACTGCCTCCGGAGCTCAAGCGGACTCCCTCTCGTGCTTCACCCGCTACCTCCCTCCAGGCGGGCGCGGCGGCTGGTCACGGCCACCGCTGGAGGAGCCGCTGTCCGAAGAAGAGTCGCCGAGGCTTGACGAACCCCGAGCACCGCCGACCACGCGCGCGCCGTCATCTTCGTCCCGATCGTCGTTGGGGCTAGGCCCACGGCCGTGGTCGTTGTCCTCGGGGCAGCACCCAGCGCGGCGACCGTCTTCCTCGAACACCCTCATGTAGAGGGTGGCGTCGCCGTCGAACTTGAAGTGCAGGGTGCACCGTCGGCTCAGACCTCGCGCGCGGGCAAACGTTTGCCAGCCGCGGGTCAGGGCCACGCTCCCGGCGGAGACCTCCAGCGAAGCCCAGGAGGCCCGACTGCAGCAACCGTCCGCCTGGAGCCAGAGACCGCCCGGGGCACCGGCCGGAAGTTCACCTAAAAGGAAGCGGGGAAGCTAGAGCCAGGTACTGGTCGGCTCCGCCGACCATACGACAAATTCCGGCAGCACCTCTGCCGAATGGAAGCACGGCCTAGGGGGTCGCGCGGCCGTACCGTGCCCCCCGTCAACGGCCTGACGCCCGTTACCGCGCGGGAGATCACCTCCGCGGCCGCGAGAAGCCGCTATAGGAACCACAGGGTGCTTGCGAGGATGGCCTCGACCGCGCTTGGCTGGGGGAGAGTCAGGCTCCACCTGGCGGGCCTTTCCCTTCTCCGCGGCCGAAACCTCTTCGGCGGAGCCATGGAAAAGAAGGAGAAGCAAGTAGAGATGGACCGGAAGGGCACGCACCGTTCCGTACTTATAACCGGGGAAGACCAACGGACGACCTCCACGATCACAAGTAATCATGACCCGCTTTGCATGCAGGGACTCGTCAATTCGTGCAGTCGCCGAGGCGTCGTGGTGAAGTGGGGATACCCACATCCCTTCAACCGCCACGCTGGCGCCTAAGGCGCAAGAGCTGTTAGGGCCAGCGGCGCTCAGACTTGCCCCTTCGCATCTCTCGCTCAGCCAAGTCCAGCGCGCTTGGGCCGGGGGCTCTTGTCGGCGTTCGGGAACCGGGTACCAGACTTGCTCGCTCGCTGCTGCGGCGTGGCACAAGGGGTGGCCCAGCACGACCCATTTTCATCAGCACAAGCTCAAGACCCTCGCGAGGAGCCAAGCCTCGCGGGGCGCACGACAGGAAGACTCCTCAGGCATGGCCTCGTCAGGCTGGCTCGCGAGGACGCGGAGAAATCAAGGTGGGGTACCTCACGAGGTGCCCATGACGCAAGCCATGAAGACCGAGGGCGCTAGGCGGGCGCCAGCCCACACAGTGTCCTCATTTCCTCTTTGGTGCAAAGGAGGCAAGCGCAGGCGAGAGCATCAAGCAAAGGCAGCCATTTCGGTGCAACAAGACCAAGACCATCACAACGGCAGGAAGGAGGTCATCGTGGAGCCCAAGCTGGCGTCACCATCAGAGCCTTTGACAGGCGAGGACCAACTTTAGTCAGGATAAGTGTACTACCTGTTCCCCTTCAAAATGGCCAATTGTTGGCGCCCTTCCCGCTCAATATTTGGGAATAGGCCCAGGGCCTCTGCCTATAACTAGGACTAGCCACACACAGGGTAGAGGCATCTTGGATCCGGAATCCAGAACAGAGCTAGAGGTCAAGCAATCTAGAGAGAGAGAGAGAGAGAGAGAGCGACGGAACTCCCCCTAGCAGTTCGTCGCACCGGCCAAGAGCAGACCCTCGCGAGGCTGTCCTTCCTTGTATTGTTCATCATCAGCCCCTGAGGAAATCCACCACACCACACACTAGAGTAGGGTATTACACCACAACGGTGGCCCGAACCAGTATAAACCTTGTGTCTCTTGTGTTGCTCATTTTGTAGTTTAGATCCTCTCGAGGCTCCTAGCAGGGACCCTGCCGGAAACAACTCCCCTTTGATTACCGGACTGCACCCTCCTACTGGGCCACTGGTCCCTGCGGTCGAGGAACGCGCTCCCATGAATGAGGAGGTGCCACTAGTCCTCGTTGCCGGGCCCCAGGCTCCAACTTGGGAAGACACATAGGCCATTTCCTACAAACTGGAGAACTTGCCGAAGAGCAAGAAGAAGCTGAAAGAATAACCCGGAGGGCCAGTATGTATCAGTTTGTCGAGGCACTATACAGAAGAAGGCCCAAGAGTGTGAAATTGAAGTGCATTTTCCGGGAAAAAGGAAAGGAACTACTGGCAGAAATACACAAAGGCATGTGCGGCTCCCACATTGGATCAAGGGCTTTGGTTGGGAAAGCATTCCGGCAAGGATTCTATTGGCCCACAGCCCTCCAAGATGCGGTCGAGCTAGTCACAAAATGTGAAGCCTTCCAGTTCCATTCCAAGGACATCCATCTCCCTGCTCAAGCTCTTCAGACAATCCCTTTGTCATGGCCTTTTTTGGTCTGGGGGCTCGATATCCTCGGCCCTTTCCCTTGAGCTACCGGGGGCTTTGAATTCTTGTTCATTGCAATCGACAAGTTTATAAAGTGGCCAGAAGTAGAAGCCGTGAGAAAGGTGACTGCTCAGTCAGCTATCAAGTTCTTAAAAGGATTGGTGTGCCACTTCGGGGTCCCTGCCTAGATCATCACCGACAATGGCACCCAGTTCACGAGCCACGCCCTCATGCAATATGTTCATGCCCTCGGAAGCAAGATCTCATTTGCCTCCGTTGCACATCCCAAAAGCAATGGACAAGCTGGGAGGGTGAATGCTGAAGTGTTACGAGGACTCAAGACGACAACATTTGATAAGCTGCAGAAGTGCGACAGACGATGGATCGACGAGCTACCGGTAGTTCTTTGGTCCCTCAGAACGACACCAAATCGAGCTACCGGGCAGACCCCCTTCTCCCTAGTTTATGGGGCAGAAATATTTATCCCCACGGAACTCATTTATGGGTCACCTCGAGTGCTTGCCTACGATGAAAGTAGCGTAGGATCAACACCGGCGTGATGACGTTGTGCTTCTCGAGGAGAACCGTCTCCGGGATGCTACGCATGCTGCACACTACCAGCAAGCCCCGCGTCACTATCACAGCCGCAAGGTTCATGCCTGGTGTTTTGAGGAAGGCGACCTTGTCCTTAGGCGTGTTCAGTCCTCCAAGGGTGCAAACTAGTTGACGTGAAAGTGGGAAGGCCCTTACCGGGTAGTACGATTCACCAGACCTAGCGCAGTCCGTCTGGAGACCAGAGATGGCATTCAATTGAAAAACTCATGGAATATTTAGCATCTCCACAAGTTCTACCCATAAGGCGTGACAGCCGGGCCCTGCCCGGCAGCCACCCTTTTGTACAGACCTTGCCTCAGTTGCATGTAACCCCTTGTATAAAGCCAGGCGCATACCCTAGTCAACAGAGAAATAAATGAAGCGCTGGGGCCCCCCGACAAGTTGCATGCATGCATAGGCATTTCATGAGCATCGCATGTTCATGTAGATAAGATTGCATCTGACATCATTTTCATGTGAATAAACTGCAGGCTCCTGCTGTGGACTTGGTCCCCAAGAGGAGATGAGAAGACGAGCCTACACTATGATCTCCGGCAAGACAAACAGATAAGTTCTTTCTCTTATCCATACGTGTTCGGTAACTGGGGACTTGTGCATAAGAAAACCTCGCCGCCTTTTGAAACTTAGGTGCTCCCATTCCTTGACTTGAACATTGCTTCTGTCAGGATGGTCGCAGTGGCCTTTGGTAAAATAGTTTTTCGGGGGGCTCGTGTCGGTGTTCTGGGAACGGGGGTACTCAGACTTGCCTGCCTGCGGCCTGCAGCGTGGCTCAAGGGGTGGCCCAGCACGGTCCATCTTCATTAGCACAAGCTCAAGACCCTCGCGAGGGGCCAAGCCTCGTGGGGCGGATGACAGGAAGCCTCCTCAGGCACGACCTCGTCAGGCTGGCTCGCGAGGAGGCGGAGAGATCAAGACGGGGTACCTCATGAGGTGCCCATGACGCAAGCTCCTAAGTGACTAAGTGGCTGCTTCCTGTCACATGGTGGCCACTTCCTACAGAAAACACCTCCAAATTACACCCGTCCCGAGACATGTTAAGCAAGCAGGCGCCAACTTGGTAGAACAGCCCGGCAGGCCTGCCAGGCACACTGTAATGTGACACTGAGCGGCACATTTAATGCGCTCTATCGGCCTACAGAGTTTGGTATGATAGCACATTTTGCTATCTAATCAATATGTAAAGACTGGTTTGCCACTGTGGTGACCCCTTCATCTATAGAAGGAGGCCCATGGCAACCATAGAAAGGATTCAGACTCTCACACATTCATACGCGCGTAGCCACTCTCGCCCCGAGGCAACCCTGGCGGGCAAGAGCGCCGCATTTTACACCATTATCCACCATCAATCCACCAAAGTAGGAAGTAGGGTTTTACGCCTCGCGGCGGACCTAACCTGGGTAAAACTGCCTGTGTGATATCTGCCGTGCTATGTTATGCTTCTCCGCTCTTTGTGCAATCTGCCCATCCCCCCGCCAAACCAAAAAGGGGCTCATGGCCCCATAGGTGGTCGTGGTTTCCCACGACAGATCTGATAGAGGCAAAGTTGTCCCGTCTTTGTCCGGCGTAAACCTAAAACAAAGTCCATAGATATATCCTCCCATGGAACACTAGGTACAGGCACATGCATATATACACCATGATGATTTCGTCGTGACATAGCTTTTTGACATGTCGTGCAGCGAGCAACAAAACGCTCAACATCCCGTCTCATCTTTGGCCAAAATAAATGTGTAGCAAGTACATCCTCGGTCTTCTTTACGCCAAAGTGTCCCATTAATCCTCCTGCATGCATCTCCTGCAACAACAAAAGACAAACGGAGCTAGCTGGAATGCATAGCTTGTTAGCATGAAACACAAATACATCATTAACGACGAACTTGTTCCATGTCCTCCCTTCTTTACAATTCTGCAATACATCTTAAATTCAGCATCATGCATATATTGATCTTTGATGGTCTCCAAACCAAATATTTTAAATTCAAGTTGGGAAAGCATAGTATAATGACGAGACAATGCATCAGTAATAACATTTTCTTTGCCCTTCTTGTGTTTAATGACATAAGGGGAAGTCTCAATGAATTCAACCCATTTAGCATGTGTTTCAAAGATTCATGATCAGAATGTATAACAAATTCTTTGGGCCATAAATAATGTTGCCATGTTTCTAAGGTCCGAACGAGAGCATATAATTCCTTATCATAGGTAGAATAGTTCAGACTAGGCCCACTCTATTATCGGAAACGTATGCAACGCTTTAGCCATCATGTAATAACACACCTCCTAAGCCAATTCCACTAGCATCACATTCAAGCTCAAAAGTCTTATTAAAATCAGGAAGTTGGAGTAAAGGATCATGTGTCAACATATCTTTCAATACCGTGAAGGCTTCTTCCTGTGCGGTACCCCAAACAAAAGGCACATCCTTCTCTGTAAGCTCATTGAGAGGTGCAACAATGGTGGTAAAATCTCTCACAACGCCTATAGAATACAGCAGGGGCCAAGAAAACTCCTCACTGGTGTGACCGTTTTGGTCTACGGCCAACTCTCAATAGCTTCAATCTTGGCTTTATCAACTTCAATTCCCTGTGGAGTAACAACATACCCAAGAAAAAATACTCGATCGGTGCAAAAGGTGCACTTCCCAAGGTTACCAAACAAACGTGCATCACGTAGAGCAATAAAAACAACACGTAAACGTTCCAAATGTTCCTCCAAAGATATGCTATAAATAAGTATATCATCAAAATAGACTACCACAAATCATCCAATGAAAGGACGTAAAACTTTGTTCATTAATCTCATGAAAGTACTAGGTGCATTAGTTAACCCAAATGGCATGACTAACCACTCATATAATCCAAACTTAGTTTTAAATGTTGTTTTCCATTCATCTCCTAATTTCATACGAATTTGATGGTATCCACTACGCAAATCAACTTTGGAGAATATTTTAGAGCCACTCAATTCATCAAGCATATCATCTAGCCGAGGAATAGGATGACGATAAACAATAGTAATATTATTAATGCCTCCACAATCAACACACATACGTGATGTAAAATCCTTTTTTGGCACTAGTATAATAGGAACAACACAAGGACTAACAGATTCGTGTATATAACCATTGTCGAGCAGCTCCTATACTTGATGCATAATCTCCTTCGTATCCTCTGGATTGCTATGGTATGGTGCATGGTTTGGCAGTGAAGCACCGGGAATTAAGTCAATCTGGTGTTCAATCCCTCGAATAGGCAGTAATCCCGGTGGCACGTCTTGTGGAAAGACATCAGCGAACTCCCGCAAAATGTTAGTGACAGCAGGAGGCAAAGAGGAAGGCACGTCCTCGAATGTAAATAATTCCTCTTTGCACACAAAAGCATAGCAAATAGATTTGTTTTAATCTAGATCATCAATATCAGATTTGGTGGCAAGTAAACATCCAATCTTCAATTTAATTTCAGAAATAACACTATATGCTTTGTAATTAGGCTTTATGTGTTGCTCAAATTCTTTTGCCACAATCTGATTTTCACTCTTATTGTGCTACTATTTTGCTTTACTAGCTCTATTAATATCATCTTTCAAAATAGAATCAGGAGACATAGGAAGCAAAGTAATGTGTATCCTTATGAACAAGAGTATACTGATTGTTTCTACCATGCACTACAAAAAATACACTTCCATGATGATATGTGTTTGTCATAGTAGGTCACGTTTTCTGTCATGCATGTACATCCATGAAATTTTTTATGATAGAATCAAGATAGTCATACTTGTGCTGTCATAGAAGTGTTCCATGACATTACCAAAATTATCATCACGGAAGTGTCCACTTCCATGACGATAAATCGCGCGTCATAGAAGTGCTTTCGTCAAGGGTGACCGACATGTGGCATCCATCGTAATGGCTTGCTGTTAAGCTATCGGGTCCGGTTTGGGATCCGATAACCCGTTAACAACCCCGACCAATGGGGATTTTCCACGTGTAAAATCATCATGGCTGGAGGAAACACGTGTCGGCTCACCGTTGGGACAGATGTCGTCCACTCATTGGACCGAAGGTGCCTATGATACGTCGACACATGGCACGGCCCAACAGAGGCCCATTCCTGTGAAAAGGCCGACCCGTTTGACTTGGTCAAAAGGTGGCGGGCCGGCCCATAGAAAGCCTGTTAACGGCCTGTTCGCATATAGCCCATTTATAACCCGCTAACCTAGGGCCCGTTATGACCTATCCGAATTAGGCCCAGTAGCGTTATCTGGGCCGTCCAATATGATTCCAGCCCGTTTTAACTTCCGGCCCATGTATGGCCCATGACATCTTTCGGCCCATATGAGGCCCGTTGTAACTCTTGGCCCATTAACGGCCCGTGGTGAAACTGGCCCTTAATGAATAGTGTATCACTTTATACCCATTGACGGCCCATTATTCCATTGGGCCGTTTCCAGCCCATGTTATCTTTCGGCCTTCTCAGGGCCCATTTATTCTTGGGCTCATTTCCAGCATACGTTTACTTACGACCCATTACTGTATTTTCTAATTGTGGGCCAAATTCGGCCCGTGGTTACAGTCGACCCGTTCGTGGCCCGTTAATACGTTGGGCCGTTTTCATAGCGTCATCAAATACGGCCGATTAATGACGACCGGTTATGGTCGGCCCATGAACGGACGATTCCAACTCTAGCCCGTTTACAGCCATAATGCGGTCTGTTATTGGCCCATGTTTGGCCCACTGATAATACGACCCATAGAAGGCCCATTATGTCTGTGGCCCTTAGAAGGCCCATTGTTTCTACGCCCCGTAGAAGGCCCATTGTTTTTACGGCCCTTAGAAGGCCCATTGTTTCTACGGCCAGTAGGAGGCCCATGGTAACTACAGTAAATATGTTGCCCATGGTTATTGTGGCCTTGTTTTAAAGAATAGGTTATTGCGGCCACTAGCAAACCACGGAAAAAGAACTACACTAACTACAAGCAAACAAATAAACAAGACAATAAGGAAATAAATAAGCAAGCAACTTACGCTAGGCTATCACGACTATTACACATATTACATCCACTAGGCATCAAAGTTCGCCACCAGTGCAAATATAGGGAACAAAGCAGCATATCATATACACTGGTTGTCAAAGTTGGCGACTAGTGCAAATAAACGCTGCAGCAAAACAAGTCCAGAACTGAAACCACTTCAGAAGAGCTCAAGAAACAATATCCTGGGTACCCATAATGCTGGCAAGATGCTTAGCAAGCTTATTAACTTTCTCTTATTTGGCGCTTAAATCTTCCAGCACTTGTTGTTGCACCAGAAAGTATGCATCTGAATTCTGCAGGACTTCCTCGGTCCTTGACTTCTCGTCGATAACATCTGATCAATGTCTTTCAACTTGAAGTTGAGACTCAAGAAGCCGAACTGATTCAGGCAGCGAGTTCGAAGAGCTGGTGCCAGCAGTAGTAGCTAGTAACTCGAACACTACATCAAGACAGGACTTTGGGGTTGTCTCAGTGTCTTCAATATAACTTTTATCAGCTTTCTTGGAGAGCAACAGGGATGTCTAACGGGGTACTCTTCTCCAATATTTTATCTGCGTTCTAAAAGAGAGACAGACAAACACATCATAAGTTTACAATGTAGTATATGAAACTCATTTTGGTAAACCAGTTCAGTAGTAAGGTGGACAGGATAACAGCATGAAACAAACATATGTCTATGTAGATGGTCACTGTATGGTCTATATCATTCTAGTTTATGTTGCCAAATCAAGATAGATACAGTTCAAATCATATCTATTTAAGACAAAGCAGCATAGACTGAATATAAGTGTGGGAAACTACACATCAATAACAACACTTGTAATGTGCATCGCATGAGAACATAACTGTTTATTCAATTGAAACTAAAATCAACATAGAGAAATTTACAACAGCAAACACGTTAAAGAAACAGGTTTAAAACATACCTGTTGCGCCATTGGAGTTACAATTGCATCCTTCAAATTTGAAATTAGTTGGTATGAGTAAATACAGTGATGGAAGAGCAAAGTAGTATGAACCATAGCTATGGAACCTGACCTGAGAACACTTCTTCTTCTGCTTTAGGCGTTGACTTGGGGTTCGGAGTGGTGGTCCCCGTGCTTTGGGCATTGCAGTTGCCTTACTAACTGCTCGTGTTTGGGTGATCTGTGGTGGAGATGGTGCTGTGTCAACTGGAACTGGGTTACTATCTGCTGGGGTTGGGGTTAGAAGGGGTGTAGCTAGTTCTCTATCCAACTAGCTAGGGGTACAATCTGCGTGAGTCTGGGTTATGTGTAGTGGGGCTGGTTCTTGGGCAAGTACAATCGTGGTTCTATCTGCATCAACAGGTAGCACGATCTTTTCTGAAGACCGTGTTTTTACTCCCACGGATACTGCCATCACCCCCTCCAATTGAAATGGCTGATAAACAAGAAATAATTGAATGTACAAACATTGTAAGATAGACATGTGCAATGGATAGTAGGGAAGAAAACATGGCATGAAATAATTCACATTTATGTTGTCTAACCAAACAGAATAGCAAGACATAATTTCACATATATGATGGCTAATTAAACAGGATAGCATGACATAATTTCACATGTATGATGGCTAACTAAACATGATAGAATGACATACTTCAAAATATGATGACTATGTAAATAGGATGACATGATATAACTATACGATGTGTCTATTAAAGTGGTTGGCATGCCATAAATCACAAACATGCCGTCGATGGAAACATGATGGCATGATATAATTCACGGATAGAATGACATAATTGAAAATATGATGACTATGTAAATAGGATGAGATGATATAACTATATTATGTCTTTAGAAAATGGGTTGGCTTGCCATAATTCAGATACATGCTGTCTATGTAAACATCATGACATTATATAATTCAAATACATGATTTATATACTAAGCAAGTGACCAGAGGGCAATCGCATATATGATGTATCAACTAAGGAGATGGCATTCAATATTGTATATATGATGTAAAAACTAAGCATTGCAATACAACATATGCATGATATGAGGTATATAACCCTGCCAAGTTTGAGCACACACCTCAGGGGGATAATAGGACTGGTCATCCACCTCTGAATCCCCCTCTGAAGAGCTATTTGTAACCAGCAAGATATCTGCTTCAGCAGGTAGCATTGTCTGCTCTGAAGACCTTGTTTTCACTCCAGATTTCTCCATCACCAATTCAAATGGCTGATGCACAGGAAGTGCAGTTGAATATACAAACATTGTCGACAAATGCAACGAGAAATACAAAAAAAGGACGGCATGATATAATTCACATATATGATGCTTGGCTAAACAGCATGGCATTGCATAATTCACATATATAATGCCTTGCAACAAGATAGCATTGCATAATTCACATATATAATGCCTTGCAACAAGATAGCATTGCATAATTCACATATATAATGTCTTGCAACAAGATGGCATTTCATAACTCACATATATGGTAATTAGACACTAAACAGGTGGCATTCACACAAAGCATGTCTAAACTAAGAAAATGACATAGCAATGCAAGATACCATACGCACTATATGAGCAACATAACCATGCCAAGTTAGAGCATGCACTTCGAGGGGTGGGAATAGGACTGGTCATCTGTCTCTGAATCCTCCTCTGAGGAGCTATCTGTAACCAGCAAGACATGCGCTTCGTGAGATAGCATTGTCTGCTCTGAAGACCTTGTTTCCACTCCAGATTTTTCCATGACCGTGCCGAATGGCTGATGCACAGGAAGAGTAATTGAATGTACTAAAACTGTTGACAAATTTAACACGTAATAAAAAATGATGGCATAATATAATTCACATATAAGATGACTGGCTAACCAGGGTGGCATTGCAAAATTCACATATATGATGCATGGCTAAACAAGATGGCATTGCATGATCCACATATAAGATAAAGAAACTAAACAAATGGGCATTGACACAAAGTTTGTCTAAACTAAGCAGATGACATATTTGATGTATACAGTAAGCAATGCAAGGCACCATATGCATGATATTACCAACATCAGCATGCCAAGTTAGAGCGAAGACCTCAGGGAGTAAATATGAGTGGTCCTCTCCTTCTGAATCCCCCAAAGAACAATTATCTTCCTTTTGATTACGATCCGAAATGGGTGGAGGGGGGTGCCTTTGCGCCCACCGTGGAGCGACGTCTGCATGACATTTTATTGCCACACAAGGCTCATCTCTTTTGCTCTACATGTTCAGTTCCATTGTGTACAATAACTGACATGCATAGGAATAAAATATAGTGAGTTTATGTAAGGAGTGCATGCACAAATCCAGAGTGATGGTAGCAAACTATGGATAGAACCAAAACCAATGATAGCAGGCAAATAACAGCTTTAGTTAAAAAATACAGATAATGGCTCCTTTAATGTTTGTTTGCACCCAACATGAAACTCATAGTAGACACCCGAGATTAACCAAATAGTAGACAGATAGTACTGATTGCTGCCCTAATATGTACCCCACAACCATTTTAAAACTCAATTTTCAGCATTAGTTTGGACCTGACTCAGATTCTAGTAGGTGAACACGACGATAAAGTACCATGTCATCATATTAAGCGATGCATAACTTGAGCAGACACGGAAGAGCGCGACCTCTCTTACGGACCCGCGTAGTCCTCAAGGTCATCTGCTCAGTGGATGATGGTAATGCAGTTGTCGTGGCTGCCGGTGGCGGGGAAGAAGATCTGAGGCGGCGAAAGAAAGTCAGGAGAGCGGATCCCTGCTGTGGTGAACCCTTCCTCGTTGGAGCAGCTAAGCTGGGGTGGAACATAGCGCAACAGGAGGAGGACAAACCACACAAGGTTTTCTTTGACACATATCTGTAACAGAAGTAATTGTGGAAGGGCTTGTTTGAATTTGAGGATTCTAACAATGCAGGGATAGGAAATAGACAGGAATAGGATAGGAATGCACGTGCAAAACAGAGAATTTAAAAACACTGGATTTCGGCCAATCTGGGTGTTTGATTCACAAGAATTAGAAGATCACAGGATGCAAAGAAGCATGGTGATATTAAGTGAAACCACAAGAAAATGTACGGTTATAATGCTATTATGCTACTATCTCTTAGTCTTGTGCTTCATGAATAGGAATTTGAAAGGGAGGACAAGTGGATATTAAAATTCCTACGGTTTTTCTTTCAAGGAGACACTAAAGGAACAAATCCTACAGTTTTCCTTTGCTCCATTCCTTTGAACCAAATGCATGAATAGTAGTACCATAGGAGACTTTCCAATTCCTATGTTTATCCTTCACTATTCCTTTCAAGCACTGGCCATTCTAGCAGGCAGGCTTGAGCAAGGAAAATCCAACACTCAAAAAATGTTTTTGTGCTACTTCTACTACTTTGGACCCAGGCCACTGCCGTACTAGCTCAACTCCCAGGCCCATCGACAAATGCACAGCTCAAACGCGTAGAGATAAATAATGATGGCGTTCAAGAGAGTCCATCACGGATAGCTAAGTTGCCTGGTACCTCACTGCTTGTCATATAGTAGGAGAAACTAATCGTATTTCATGTTACTGTGTGTGCTCAGTGGACAATATATATAACATGTAGAGTAAAAAAGAGATGCAACAAGTGTACAACCTCTTTGGTGAAGCCATGTCGATCTCAGCGTGATTGGGTTGGTCGGTGAGGATGATCCGGCTGACTTGGCTATCGGAGTAGGGGAAGAAGATCTTAGGCATCTTGAGATGGAGCCCGAGGTACTGCTCCGCTATGATGGAGGGTTTCGTAGTTGGAGCGGCTCCGGTGAGTTGTACGACACCGAGGCTGAAGCAGGACAGGAGAGACAACATTAACCCGAGTGGAATTCTAATAGCATCTCCAATAGATGACGTAAAACACATAACCACAAAGTGCTAGATGTAAAATACATCAGCCGCTCATCTCTGAACTTAACTGTCGAAACTGAATTTAACTGTCGAAACTGAACTTAACTGTCGAAACTGAATTTTGCTGTCGAAACTAAATTTTACTGTCGAAACTGAACGCACTAGTAGCAGAAAAGCAGTAGCAGCAGCGCGTGCGAGAGCCGGGGCAGCTGGTCGTGTAGCAGCATTAGGTAAGGCTACACATCAGTCGACTGAATTTTTCATCTCTGGTCACTCGATTTTCCAGCCGTTGGATACGAAATCAAGGGCCCGCAGTTCATCTTCAACCTCCACCCCCTGAGTCGCCAGCCACCACCGACCAAACCGCCACCCCCCCCCCCCCCCGCTGCCCGCGACCGGTGGTGCGCCGCCCCGCCCGCCGTGAACCCACTCCCCACCGCCGGTCTGCCGCCGCCTTGGCCATCCCTCTAGGCCCCCCGTGCCGAGCTTTTCTCCGACGATCCCCACGCCACTGCCCCATCACACTGGCGACCACCCCCTCAACCCTAAGATAGATCTTGGGGTACCTCTCCGTGAGCCCCCCTCCCGCTGTGGCTGGTTCTTCCTTAACTCCGTGAGCCCCCCCCTCACCCCTGAAAATCGATGACCCAAAAGTCGATTCAGTCGATCAAGTGTAACTAAATTGGAGCAGCATCGCAAGCAAGAGCAAGAGTGAGAGCAGCAGCGTGAGCAAGAGCAAGAGCAATAGCAAGAGCAGACCATGCAGGGACCGAGAGCCAGAGCAGAGTAGCAGCGCGAGCGAGAGCTAAAGCAACAGCATCTCCTACTGATGTGGACGTCGCCGCCGAGGGAGCGACGTCGTGGAGGAAGTGGCCGGCAACGCCGTCGTGGATGGAGTCGTGCCGTGTCGGCTCGGGACCGAGCGTCGGCAGCACCGTGAGATCGAATCAAGAAGAAAATGTGATGTAGTGTACAACCTCTTTGGTGGCTCCGATTAGGCCTCAGCTTCATCCGAGGAAACGGTGATGATGATGCTCTTTCGGTGGTGCAGGTGAAGACGGCGGTGTGGGAATGGAGGTGGTGCGAAAGACGAGGGGAACGTCGGGGCAGCTCCTTGGAGGTGAGAACGGGGTGGCTAAACCGGTGGGACGACGAGATCGATGACGGATCCTCATCCAGTACGGTGGATGAGGGACGTCGAGGTGTTGCTATGGACGATGTCATCGGGGCAGAGGCTCCGGCTGGGTGGCGGACGGAGGAGGGTGTGGGGCTTCGCGGGTTTTCGCAGCCTCGGTGTACGAATGGGTGGGCGGATGGGATGGGAGTGGGGAACCATCGCTTAGGGACGCGCTTGTCCGAAATGTGGGGTAAGTTACGAAAGTACCCCCACCGATTTGAGCTAGGCGGTTCTTTCGGTTCAAGGGTATCACAGGCATTTCGCGTGTCGGGATTTCATAGGAGGTGGGAGTTTTCACGCGCGTTGTAATTTTGGAATAGCAAGGCGCGGTTTGAGATGGAGGGAGTTGTCGGAGCACAACGAGACAAAGATATGTCTTAAATATTTCGGGGTAACAAGGCGCTGGTTGAAGAGGCGGGAGTTTCGCAGCACGATAGACAGAGACGCTGGCTTGAAATTTCGGCATAACAAGGCGCGACTTGAAATTTTGGGAGAACAAGCTTAACGTGTACAAAAAAAAAGACAATTCACACCTTATCACTAGAGAGAGCCATGTCCCGTTTTACTATATTACTAGAAACGCATTCAAATACAACAAAAAAACTAAGAAAATCAGGACAACAAACATAATGTGTAGAGTACCAAAACAATTTGCACTTCCCTCAACAATAAAAAACAATGTGTGTTGTCTAGCATATGGACTAAATTTGAGTACATTTTCCCCGAATGGGATTGTACTCGGGTTAGTTATACAACCATCTAAATATTATCTTCACAACACATAACATGAATATAGGAGAAGTAAATTCCTATATAAATACGAACTACATGTACATACGATCTCAAGTTCAAATATATGTATCCATTTTATGTTGAATTCAAATCACAGTACATGTATGCTCTAGCTAGATGTTGGGAATCTAAACCATGTATCATATACTATGTACAATGTGTTTAACATGCACAACACACACACACAAACACCATTTAGACTAGTAAGGTACACGTGCATTGCACGCATGAGATTTGGCAACCAAATGATGAATAAATACCACATTATAGCATGTAAGCTTTGAGTCATATATGCATGATGTAGATGTTCGTTTAATTCTTATAGTTCATTTCATTCAAAATCATCTAGTTTTTATAAAGAAAGCTAATCTATTTTAAGATTCATGGAATTGTGCGTTGTAAGGCATAAAGTAAAAACAAATAATGGCAATCATGTAGAAAAACATTTGGGCAATTCTGATACGGAAGATTCTAGAACAAAGAAGAAGTGCTTGTGTTTTGAGGCTTGTGCATTATGCTTAAGTTCAACCATGGAGTCTTCTAGATTGTACATGTGGCAAAATCTGGTGGAATCTAGATGATATCCAATGGCCAGTAGTGCTCAAATTTGCCATCTCTGCACCATCGGATTGGCCTCATCCAACGACCACCTTTCAAAGTTAAAGTTATCTACACACTATATAAAAATATAAAATATAATATATATATTTAGAGAGAGGTATAGATATAGATATGTGATGCGAAAGCCACCCATCATCTCCAATTAGAATTGTGTGTCGATGCACGGATGCAATGTGGCCAAACAATGTCTGCCATCGGTATCTCAAATTCAAATCAGTCTGACCTTGTTCAATGTGTATACAGTACAACATTCTCATTTCCAAACCACACCGCGCATATCTCAGTTATATTCATGCATGCATGGGTTTCAAACATCATGATCTCTTATTCAAATATTTGAATTCAACTTTACATTGATTATGACCTCACCTAGTCTTTTACACCCACACAGTCATCTTCTCTTTATAATTGTACCACTAACTTTCTCTCGTGCATGCATGCACACACACTACCGGTCGGCATTATCCATCGCACACATGCAATCTTTTTCTTCAAGTCGGTCTCCCATGCATGCACACACACACCTCCCCCTCTCCATCATATTGGGCATTCTTTATCTCTCACGTGCATGCGCAACGATCGATGTTCCTCTATGTGTGTGTGTATATAGCTAGGTCTTGAAAGTGCGTTATATCGACTAGACGGGGGTGAATAGGCGATTTTGATGAATTCTTCAATGAGGAATTTGCCGGTGAGGAAATTCCTAAGTGAAGAACTACTTGCAGCGGAATAAGTACTCAGAAGTAAGTATAAGAGAATGCGGCATGGTCATCATGATGAAATGAAGACTATCAAAGAGTACAGAAAATGTAAACACAGGATAACACAAGATGAAGACAAACAGACTGAAGAACTTGAACTGAGGAAATTGAGGAAGTCAGTCAAAGTCTTCAAACACAGATATGAACAAACACTCAACACAGTTATGAGGAAATGAAAGAGTTGAGGAAATAGAACCAGTTAGGTTGGTGAAGACAATGATTTGGTAGACCAGTTCCAACTGTTGTCTCAGTTGTACGTCTGGTTGGAGCGGCTGAGTATTTAAACTCGAGGACACACAGTCCCAGACACCCACTCGCTGAGTCATCATTGGTGGAGTAGGATGCAGCCTTGCGAAATTGACCATCCAATGGACGAATGCCTTCATCTATCACAGCAATTGCCTTGCCTTTGTCATCAGCTGAGGAAAATGTCCGTTTGAGGACTTCAATTGAAGGCAAGTAGCTGCAGTGGTTCAGAGTATCAGCCTTGTAATTGAGTGAAGACCTTGTCCTGATGAACCTCATAATCCAAGGAGCATAAGGCTTCAGCTCAAATGGTGACATAGCAATATTTGCCAGAGTCCTCATGAAGAAATCATGGAAGTTGACGGGAATGCCATGAATGATGTTGAAAAGCATATTCTTCATGATGCCAACGACTTCTTCATCATTGGAGTCGTGGCCTTTGATAGGACTCATTGTCTTCGTCAGAATGCGATAGACAGTCCGAGGCACATACAATAATTCCTTGACGAAGAATTTGGTTCGAGGTGCCTGCCCTGGTTTCAAAGGCTTCATCAGCACTTGCATGTAATGATTTGAAAGCTCAGGTTCGTTGTAGATGCAACGAGCACCATCAAGGGGAGGACTGAGTGGGAGGGACGAAGCAATTCAGTTGCTGGTGCCTTGTAGTGAGTGTTTTCCGTCATCCAGTCCAATACCCATGAGTTCACATCTTCAGAGTCTCCAGTGATGTGCAGCATCGCATAGAATTGAAGAATGAGTTCTTCATTCCAATCACAGATGTCAGTGCAGAAATTCAGCAATCCTGCATCGTGAAGAACACTGAGGACTGGCTCGAAGCCTGGCAGAGATTCCTTGTCCACGTGAGGAATATGTGCATGATCGAAGACTTTGTCTTTGTTGAATAGCACAGAGGAATAGAAGTTGGCTTGGCTAGCAGTCCAGAAATGCCTCTTCCTTATGCGAGCAGAGTCATATGGGTTGTAGTCAGTGAAGAATACATGCTCGCCGAAGAAATCTTCAGCCTTGAACCTTTGCTTCATTGAGAATGGATTCTTTGGCTTTGGCAGTGGAGTGTCAGTGAGTTGCATCACTACCTCTAGAATCGCAATCTCAGGTTCTTCAGGCTGAGGATTTTCTGGTTCCTCTTCATATGCAGTCTGTGTGTTCATAGGATCAGCAGCAGCAAGTTCTTCAGCACTAGTGGTTGGTATTTCTTCATGCACGGATGAGTTGGGATGAGTTTCCTCAGAGCCCATTTGAACTGTTGGTGCAGGGGACTGAGGAATTTATTGGATTGGGGTAAAGAGTGGAGAGTTGGGATGCTGAATTTCCCAAAAGTCATCATTCATCACACGTGTTGTGCTTCCAATATCCACATCTTCGTCTTCAATTTCCTCAACACCAGCCTCTTCAGCTGTGAACTGAGGCATAGGCGAGGAAATGATTGGGGTTGAAGGGATTACATCCACTTCAATTTCTTCATCAATCTTCTTTGACGAAGCAGCAGAATGATTTTCTTCATCAGATCCGCTTGGGATCTCATATTCTTCACCAAAAGGAACAAGGTCCTTTGATGGCATGGAGGAAATCGGAACAACATCAATGGGATTTTCAAATGAGCTGGTCGTTGTCTTCATCTTCTTCGGGGCTGAAGAATTTGAAGCAGCTGATGCTTTCCTTTTCTTCACTGCAGCTCGCTCTGCAGCCTTGGTCTTCTTCACATCTGATGCAGATGGAAGGATAGGAGTTGGTGTAGGCGCAGGAGGAGCTGAGGAATCTGGTTGAATTTCCTCAGGCGCAACTGATGCAGTTGCCCTGCCTTCTTCAGTTTCTTCAGGCGCACCACTAGTGGATGCCCTGGCAATTTCTTCAGTGGCTGGAATGGAGTCATCAGCCCTGGAACTAGTATTGTGTTCAGCAGGCTGAAAATCACCAGCGGTGCTGGAATGTTCTTCAGCAGGCTGAGCAGAGGCTCCAGCCTGAGGAATTTCTTGTTGCGTTGGGGCTGCAACATTTGTGAACTTCTTGGTCAGGTTTACAAATCTGACTTTGGCTCCTTGCCAATCAGCATAGTAGGCATCAAAGTTATCACTCAGGGCTTTGATTTCAGACTGGATCTTGAGGAGTTCCTCAGTTGTCATTCTGACAACGTTTTTCTTCAGGAACTTCTCTTTCCTGAATTGAGCTTTCTTGATCTGCCTAGCCTTTTCAAATTTCCATTTCTCCTCAGAGATGAAATGGGTCAGCATGTGACTCTGTCCAGGAGTCAGATGAAAATCAGGCATAGGTGTCTCGGATCCTTGTGCCAGAGATCAATGTACTCGAGGATCGCCCTTGGATCCAAAAGCGTTAGCGCAGGTGTGCCTTTGGCTCTAGCGGCCCTTTCTTGTCGGTCTCGATGATTTCGCAAGTTCATCATCATCGGCTTCATCATCGATGGCACTTGGAATGCAACCTGTTTCTTCTTGGACTTGGCGAGGACCTCGCCCAGCAAGTTGCCTTTTTCTTCAGCAGAGTGGGGCGATGAAGAATTTGGTGCTGGTGAGGAACTTCTTTGAGACACCAGAGGCAATGGAGATGCCTGCAGTCCTTTGGCACGTGGCCAGATGCACATGTGTTGAGGATTTTAGAGGAGCTGCTGAGGACTTTGTAGGAGCTGAGGATTTGGGAGGAGCAGGAGCAGCATGAGGAACTGGCCGTGAGGGCATTGAAGATTCTGGCCGTGAGGGCATTGTTGAGGATTTTGGCCGTGAGGGAACTGTTGGTGAAGCACTTGGCTTGTGCGCTGGCTTCTTTGCCATTGATTTTCTGGGCTGAACAGGGGCCTCAGGGGCAGCAGCAGTAGCAGAGTCTTCATTGAATTTCCTCACTGCTTCTTTGGCTTGTCTTGCCAACTTGGCTTGGCGCTTGGCCCATTCTTCAGGAAAGTTCTCACCACGCTTGATGCTGGTGGGGTCAGCTTCTTGGCCAGGTGCCAATGGATCTCTTGGGCATGGACGATTAAGAGCGAATTTCTTCATGTACTTTGGAGTAACATACCTGTACTCCCTCCATTCCCTTGCCCATCTCCTTTCAATCCTCTGTATGTGCACCTTGCGCTGATTTTTGTTCTCCTTTCCAAACTTGGCCTCATCAGGTGTGCAATATTCAGCATATATGTCCTCAGGTATTTCAAAAGCAGTCATGACCTCAGGCCTCTTTCCTCCTTTCTGTGGCTTCTTTCCTTCTGCCATATTCTTCAGCTGAGGAATTTTAACAGTCGAATTCTCTGAAGAAATATGCAACTTTTCTTCGAGGAATGCTGCAAATGAGTTAAGTTGATGAGAACCTAGTGATTCAGCAGCGGACATGAGTACCTGTGAATAGAGTATAGTTGCGAGGAATTTGGAGAGGTCATATGCGTTCTCGAAGGTTTTCAAAAGAACAAGTTTGAGGAATTTGACCAGATGAGCCTTGAAGAATTTCACTAAGCGATCTTTATCTTAGGTTCGAGTTGTATAGATCGAGGATCCACACAATTGAGGAATCTAGAGGAAAATCATTGCTTAGAGAAGCGAATCAAGAGCATATTACGTTTGAGGTGTTCATATGTGTGAAAATTTGAAGAATAAACACCTTTGAAGATTTTCGGAAGGTTTGAGAATCAAAGCGAGTAATAGAAGTAACTTTTAATTACCGAATGAAGAACACGATTTAACCGAGAAGTGTAGATTAGAAGTTAAATCGATTCAGATCTCCACGCCCTAACTTGGCGGAGGAAGACAGCTACGGCGGCGGCGGAGTGAAGATTTCCGCGGTCGGCACGAGTACGACGGCGACGAGGTCGAGGAAGTGAAGCTCTTCGTCACCGGCGACGATGGAGTAGCGGCGGCGCTAGGGTTTAAGAAGCTCGAGCGAGAGAGAGAGAGAGAGCGGTCGAGCGGAGTAAAGGAAGTGAGGAAGGGGAGAGGGGGTATATATAGCCATGGTGAAAAACTGTTCGCCCTAAGATTTTGGACGAACGTGCCCCTGACCCTTCTCATTCGCTTGACATGTGTCACCCACGTACTGAAAAGTGGAGATCATGTTAGATCGTGGGTGAATAGATAAGTTTATCATGGGAAGCGGAACGGATTGAGCGGCAAAGCCGAAAATTTGGATAAGATAAGTTAAAAGTTTCGTTCGCAATTTCTTCAGTTGACAAGGACAAAGTGAAGATTTTGATCGAGTTTCAAATAGAACGCACATGAAGAATTTGTGAATAGATTGGGTTGAGTATAGCATAGAGGGGGAAGGGTCCGATCACATTCACTTAGCAGAAAATGCAACTTGAGGAAATAGCCATAAGTGAATGTTGTAGAGGACATAAACCATATATATATATATATATATATATATATATATATATATATATATATATATATATATATATATATATATATATATATATATATATATATATATATATATATATATAGCCAATGAGGAAAAACAACAGAAACAGTGAAGATTTTGCAAAGTTGAAGAATTTGAAAAACTGAAGAATTTCAAAACTGAGGAAAAACTCAAATTGAAGATTTTCAAGTTTGGTGGTGGTGTGACCCACCGTATAAGAATGATGATCTCAGACACCGCGTACAATTGTCATAGGGTTCTGAGAATCAAATTCTTCATTAATTTCTTCACACTTAGAGTGTTGTTCTTCATTGATTGAAGAAAAACGTTTCTTCATGTGTTGCACATCTAAGTCATCAATTTTGCATAAGTGTCAGGATGTGTGTCCTTTTCAAAGAACATTAGAAGATTCTAAGATATTTAGCTCACACCGCAACTTGATAAATCTCTTCTCATCCAAGGGCTTTGTGAAGATATCGGCTAGCTGTTCTTCAGTCTTCACATGCTCGATGGAGATGTCGCCCTTCAACACATGATCACGAAGAAAATGATGACGAATCTAAATGTGTTTTGTCTTCGAGTGCTGAACTGGGTTGTGAGCAATCTTGATGGCACTCTCATTGTCACAGTAGAGAGGCACATTCTTCACGTTGATGCCGTAGTCCTTGAGAGTTTGCTTCATCCATAGTAATTGAGCAAAGCAAGAGCTAGCAGCAATGTATTCAGCTTCCGCAGAGAGCGGTGATACAGTTCTGTTTCTTGAGGACCAACGGACCAAAGATCGTCGAGGAAATGACAAGTACCAGATGTTGACTTGCGGTCCACACGATCACCAGCATAGTCGAGTCGAATATCAATGAGATCTAAAGTAGAGCCCTTGGGGTACCATAATCCTAGTGTTGGTGTGTGAGCTAGATATCGAAGAATATGCTTCACAGCCTTATGGTGTGATTCCTTCGGTGTAGCTTGAAATCGGGCACACATGTAAACACTAAGCATTATATCTGGCCTAGATGCACATAAGTACAATAAAGAACCAATCATGGAGCGGTATACCTTGTGATCGAAGTCAATACCATTTTCATCAGTGCATAGATGGCCATTTGTGGGCATAGGAATTTTGACGCCTTTGCAATCTTGCATGCCAAATTTCTTTAGGACATCTTTGAGGTATTTCTCCTGAGATATGAATATGCCATTGTGTTGTTGACGAATTTGAAGACCTAAGAAGAATTTCAATTCTCCCATCATAGACATTTGATATTATTCACTCATCATATAGGCAAATTCATCACTATAACGTTGGTCAGTACAGCCAAAGATAATATCATCAACATATATTTGGCACACAAACAGTTCACCATCATATGATTTAGTAAAGAGAGTAGGGTCGAGTGAACCGGGTGTGAAGCCATTCTTCACGAAGAATTCCTTCAATGTATCATACCACGCCCGTGGGGCCTGTTGGAGGCCATAGAGAGCCTTGTTGAGTCTGAAGACTTTGTCGGGATTCTTTGGATCTTCAAAACCTGGGGGTTGAGCAACATATACTTCTTCCTCAAGCTTACCATTGAGGAATGTACTTTTCACATCCATTTGATATAAAGTGATATTATGATGGTTAGCATAAGCAAGTAATATGCGAATAGCCTCAAGTCTAGCAACAGGTGCAAAAGTTTCATCGAAATCAATTCCTTCAACCTGTGTGTAGCCTTGAGCTACGAGTCGTGACTTATTCCTCACCACAAGACTATTTTGTGCCAGTGATATTATGCTTGCGAGGATCTGGACGTTTGACCAGTTCCCAGACATTGTTGAGCTCGAACTGATGTAATTCTTCTTGCATGGCCTGAATCCACTTAGGCTCCAGAAATGCTTCATCTACCTTGATGGGCTCTGTGATAGAGACAAAAGCATAGTGCCCACAAAAGTTAGATAAATGTGAAGCTTTTGAGCGTGTGAGAGGACCTGGTGCTTCAATTTCATTGATGATCTTGTCAACTTGATCTTCTTTTGCAACGCGAGGATGAGCTGGTTGTCGTCGATGAATTTGATCAGCATTTTCTTCAGCACCATTTTCTTCAGCATTATCTTCAGTTGCATCAGCTCGACGTTCTTCGCGTCCTGGAATGAATTCTTCAGCAGATTCTTCAGTAGGAATGACATCCTCAGTTGCCTTGAACTTGATAGATTCCTCAGGTGCTGGTTCATCTATCACAGAAGGTAGGTGCTCTCTTTGCGAGCCATTAGTTTCATCGAACCGCACATCTACAGTTTCAACAATCTTGTAAAGAACATTGTTGAAGACTCTGTAGGTGTGCAAGTCCTTTCCATAACCAAGCATAAAACCTTCATGTGCTTTTGGTGCAAATTTAGCATTGTGATGAGGATCTCTAATCCAGCATTTAGCATCGAAGACTTTGGAATAACTCACATTGGGTTTCTTGTCAGTGAGGAGTTCATAGGCAGTCTTCTTGAAGAATTTGTGAAGATATACTCTGTTGATGATGTGGCACGCGGTATCAATTGAATCAATCCAAAAACGACGAGGCGTTTTGTATTCATCAAGAATAGTGCGAGCCATCTCAACAAGAGTTCTGTTCTTGCGCTCCATGACGCCATTCTGCTGAGGAGTATAAGGAGCAGATAACTCATGAGTAATACCAAGTTCATCAAGATAGTCATCAAGACCGGAATTCTTGAACTCAGTTCCATTGTCATTCCTGATGTGCCTGATCTTCACACCAAAGTTGGTTGAAGCCCTCGAGGAAAATCGTTTGAAGACTTCCCGCACTTCATGTTTGTAAGTAACAATGTGTACCCATGTGTAACGAGAGTAATCATCAACAATAACAAAGCCATATAGAGATGCATCATTAGTGACTGCTGAGTAATGAGTAGGACCAAAGAGGTCCATGTGAAGCAATTCGAATGGACGAGTAGTGGTCATGATAGT
Organism: Aegilops longissima; assembly: GCA_021605205.1. Taxonomy (NCBI): domain Eukaryota; kingdom Viridiplantae; phylum Streptophyta; class Magnoliopsida; order Poales; family Poaceae; genus Aegilops; species Aegilops longissima. The sequence continues at coordinate 309,324,439 of CM038678.1, forward strand.
CTTCGCTGGATGCTTGTCCTTGGTCATTTTTCCAGCTTCATAGGCTCCACACAAGTGATCCTTGAGGAATTTGACATTCTCAATGCCAATGACATGCTTCTTCTTCATGGCGTGTGCAAATTCCTCATGCTGCGTGACCAAGTCGTCGATGCCATAGCCAGCCTTCTGAAGCTTTTGCAAGTAGACACACGGCTGGTTGTGGTCCTGTAGAGAAATCAACAATATACAAGTCTCCTCTCCTAAAGCCTTCAAAGACTTTGGAATTGTCAGCTTCCATAATCACGACACGACGATACTTTCCAAAGACAACAACCATATCAAGATCACAAAGCATTGAGACTGACATGAGGTTGTATCCTAAGGACTCAACAAGCATGACTTTGTCCATGTGTATGTCCTTAGAGATCGCAACCTTACCAAGACCCAATACCTGACTTTTGCCTTTGTCATCAAAGATGATATTCTTCAGATGTGACGGTGATAAGGGAGCATCCATCAATAGATTCTTGTCACCAGTCATGTGATTTGTACATCCACTATCGAGGACCCACTCATTGGCTTTGGGTTGCTCATCCTGCAGATGAATTAGTGTAACTTACAATCTCATATACTTCATCAGTGAAGAATATGATATCAATTTCATCAGATGAATTTCATCAAGCAGTAACACAGATATAGAAGTATGAGGACGTGTGAAATGAAAGTTCATTTCTTCATGATTAGCCTGCGTCCTTTCAAGCAGTGTTGTCAGGTCCCCAGCAAATTCTTCAGACGTTAAAGCACGTCTGGAGACCTGACCCTGCAGAGGAAATTAGTTCTTTTTCTTCACCACCCACATATGAAGGGGTGGCAAAGAGTTCATCACTCTGCGAGCTCCATATGAGAATGGTGGCATAGAAGCCAATCCATTTCGTTTCACATAAGAGGGGTTAGGGTAAGCATATGAATAAGCAGAGAAATTCTTCGAGGACTTATGAACATATTGGTTTGAAGAATAATGCACATATTCATAGCCCTTAGCTCTACCCTGCGAAACAGAGTTGTTAGCACGATGATAATCATATGATGACTTTGATCCACGTGAAGAATTTGGTCCATATGAAGAGTTTGATCTGGGGTTCCTATTCTTCACAGGTGGTGTCATGAGGACATTCACCTGAAGACTTTCAAGGAACTTCTTGGGAACCCAGATTTTCTTCATAGGAGAACCATTCATGCAGTTAGTGCCAACATATCTAGCAAATACTTCACCATTCTGATTTTTGAACAGTTTATAGTTGGAGTCAAATGACTCATCAAAAGAATGAGGAGATTCACATGTAAAGCCAGATAAGTTAGATGGATCAACTGGAGGTCCCTTTGCAGCAACCCATGAGGTTTTGGGGTACTACTCAGGCTTCCAATATGTTCCATCAGTATTGAGTTTCCTCTCAAAGGCAATACCCTCTTTCCTAGGGTTCCTGTTGAGGATTTTATTTTTAAGCACATCACAAAGAGTCTGATGCCCTTTGAGGCTTTTGTACATGCCTGTCATGTACAATTCCTTCAGCCCTGCATTGTCAGTGATACTAGCAATGTCCTCAGATGAGGAATTAGTGATAGCAGAGGTAGGTGAAGAATTTGTAATAGTTGAAGCATTTGAACATTCAGGTGAAGAATTAGCAGATTCACGTTCAATGCACTTTAAGCATGGAGGAACAAATTCTTCCCGAGAAGCGCTGATTTGTTGAACAAGTAATGAATCGCGCTCCTTCTGAAGATCTTCATAACTCACTCTTAGCTTCTCAAGATCTTGCTTTCTTTGAAGAAATTCATAAGAAAGTTTCTCATGATCAGACAAGAGAGTGTTATGATGACCTTGAAGGCTGTCAAACCTGGACTGAAGTCTCTGAAGATTTTCAGTCAGGGCTTCAGTGCGATCCATTTCTTCACCCAACATATTATCACTTTTATCTAGCATGTTTTGAACCTTTTCAAAAGCCCTTTGTTGTTTTACAACAATCTTAGCAAGTTTAGAGTAGCTGGGCTTGAGATCTTCATCAAATTCATTTTCACTAGATTCAGAGGAGGTATATTTGAGTACCTTGGCACCCTTAGCCATGAAGCAATAGGTGGGAGCGTAGTCATCACTATCTTCATCAGCTTTGTTGGTGAGGTCATTTTCTTCAGAGTTGAAGATGGACTTGCTGACGAGTGCAGTAGCGAGAGCCAGACTCGCCACACCAGACTCGGACTCTTCTGATGCCTCCTCTTCCTCATGTTCCTCAGATTCAGCTTCTGAGTCCATTTCCTTGCCAATGAATGCCCGAGCCTGCTTGGAGCTGCTCTTCTTGTGAGATGAAGACTTTGAGGATTTTGATGATGAAGATTTCGACGATTTCTTCTTCTTCTTAGCATAATCAGAACTGTAATCCTTGTATTTCTTCTTCTTTAATTCCTTTTCCCACTGAGGACAATCTTGAATGTAGTGACCAGGTTTCTTGCATTTGTGGCATAGTCTTCTCTTATAGTCCTTTGGATGAGGAATCACTTGCTCCTTGAGGATTTTCCAAAGCGACCACGTCTTGGGAACTTCTGGAATTTCTTCCCGAGCAGTGCTAGCTCCTGGCTCAATTCTTCAGGATCTCCAAGGCTACTACCAGAGTCTTCACAATCAGATTCAGACACAGCCTTGGCCTTCAGGTCACATGATTTTCCATAGCTAGAACCATAGAGATCTCTCTTTCCAGCGAGCTGGAACTCATGAGTATTCAGCCTCTTGAGGATATCAGCTAGATCAAGTGACTTGTAGTAAGCATGCTCTTGTATCATCAGTGCCAGAGTATCAAATGAGGAATCAGGCGATCTCAACAATTTCTTCACCACCTCATGGTCGGTGATGTCAGTGGCACCAAGCGCTTGAAGCTCATTTGAGATGTCAGTGAGGCAATCGAAGGTTTGTTGAACATTTTCATTGTCGAGTCTTTTGAAGCGGTTGAAGAGATTTCGAAGAACATCAACTCGAGAATCACGCTGAGTTGAGACTCCTTCATTTACTTTGGACAGCCTATCCCAGATGAGTTTAGCAGTTTCCAAAGCACTTACTCTTCCATGCTGTCCTTTGCTCAGATGGCCACATATGATATTCTTCGCTTGAGAATCGAGTTGATTGAATCTCTTCACATCGGCAGCGTTCAGTGAGGGTGAGACAGAGGGAACACCTTTTTCCACAACATACCAGAGATCGTTGTCAATTGCCTCAAGATGCATTCGCATCTTGTTTTTCCAGTAGGGGTAGTCCATCCCATCAAAGGTAGGACATCCAGCCGAGACATTGATCATACCTGCGGTCGACATAACTAAAACTCCAGGTGGTTAAACCAAAATCACACAGAACAAGGGAGTACCTTGCTCTGATACCAATTGAAAGTGCGTTATATCGACTAGAGGGGGGTGAATAGGCGATTTTTATGAATTCTTCAATGAGAAATTTGCCGGTGAGGAAATTCCTAAGTGAAGAACTACTTGCAGCGGAATAAGTACTCAGAAGTAAGCATAAGATAATGTGGTCATGGTCATCATGATGAAATGAAGACAATCAAAGAGTACAGAAAACGTAAACACAGGATAACACAAGATGAAGACAAACAGACTGAAGAACTTGAACTGAGGAAATTGAGAAAGTCTTCAGTCAAAGTCTTCAAACAAAGATATGAACAAACACTCAACACAATTATGAAGAAATGAAAGAGTTGAGTAAATAGAACCAGTTAGGTTGGTGAAGACAATGATTTGGTAGACCAGTTCCAACTGCTGTCTCAGTTGTACGTCTGGTTGGAGCGGTGAGTATTTAAACTCGAGGACACAGTCCGGACACCCGATCGCTGAGCGGGCAGCTCAGACACCAAGTCCTCACCGTATTCTCCTTGAACTAAGGTCACACAGACCTCGTCAAATCACTCGTGGTAAGTCTTCAGGCGACTTCCAAACCTTCACCGACTCGGTCACTCGGCGATCCACAATTCCTCTTGGATGCTCTAGACCATGACGCCTAACCGTCTGGAAGAAGCACAGTCTTCAAAGGTAACAAGCGTTGGATCCACGCAGGATCAATCTCTTCAGTGATGCTCAATCACTTTGGGTTTGTAGGGGTTTGGTTTTGGGATTTTCCTCACTCAATGATTTTCGCTCAAATTCCTCGGAGGATGGGTTGCTCTCAAATGACAAGTGTCAAGTTATCTCAGAGCAGCCAACCAGCTAGTGGTTGTAGGGGCGGCTATTTATAGCCTAGGGAGCAGCCCGACATGATAAGACATACATGCCCTTCAATGATATGACCGTTAGGTGGATAAGATATTTTGGGACAGGTGGCGCCAAGAAGACAAAGAACGGTCGGAAATTTGACTCTCAAATTCCTCGGGGCTATCATGTTCCTCACTGTAGGCTTTTCACCTTGGCGAATTCCTAAGTCCTCGGTCGAACAAATTCCTCGTGACTGGAAGAACTTCGTCTCATCCTTTGAAGAAATTGACTGAACTGTATTAGATTTCCAAAGGCTTCACTCGAAGGGATTGGTAGGTGTAGGATTTTGAGTTGAGCATCACATAGAAATTTTTCCTTAGTATTTTGTCGACCCCCTTTAACAGTACGGTGTTTCCTATGACTCAAGAAAGAGAAAATGAAACTACGAAAATAAAATTCTTCACGCTTCATGTTCCTCAAATGAATACCAAGTCTTCAAGGTCACGCCAATTTCTTCACTTTCAAAGTCTTCAGAAAGTCTTCAGAATATCAAAGTCTTCAGTCGAAGAACTTCATTTTTAGGGGTTGACTTTCTCTGTAAATATCAAACTCCTTATAGACTTATAGACCTGTGTACACTCATAAACACATTAGTCCCTTAACCTATAAGTCTTCAATACACCAAAATCACTAAGGGGCACTAGATGCACTTACAGGTCTTTCACAGTTTTCCACATAAACCGATCAATCTATATATCTAGTGAGGTCTCACCCTCTTTCCCACGTCCACATCGATCAATCAATATCTCTGTATATAGGATTCCATAGCTAATACACCCACATTAATTATATATCCAACGCCCCCCTCTCATCATCCATGCCTTCCGCTTCATCTCTCAGACGTGTGCACAGTGGCGAAGACAAGGGTAGCAAGGGCCCTGCCCCCCCCCCCCCTAACATCACTATACATCAAGGGTAATATGAAAGTGATCATTATACAATTGCTGGTAAAATGATTTAAGTTGATGAATTGGCCCTCCTCGTAATGGATTAGCTATGCTTGGCCCCCTAGCTCATTTATTTTTCATGGCTCCGCCACTGCGCGCAACAGCGCATGTTCTCGCCCCCTCTCTTTAAATATCAATCTCACACTTGTGCACTCCTTCATAGTCTCCCTCCACTTGGCCCCTCGCACCATATTCTAGCCCCCCACCGGATTTTGCCACATGTACAATCTAGCAGACTCCATGGTTGAACTTAAGCATAATGCACAAACCTCATAACACAAGTGCTTCTCCTTTGTTCTAGAATCTTCTGTATCATAACTGCCCAACCTTTTTTCTAGTTGAATTTCCATTATTTGTTTTTACTTTATGCTTTACAACGCACAATTCCATGAATCATAAAATAGATTAAGGGCTTCTTTGATTCAAAGGATTCTCAAAGGAATTTTGGAGGATTCTACTCCTTAGGAATTTTTCCTACCTTGGTTGTTTGATTCGTAGGATTGTAAACCATAGGTATTTTTCCATAGGATTCATTTGCACTAGATTTCATAGGAAACATCCCATCCACTCAAACCTCTTTCAAAGAATCCTACATTTTTTCTATGCACAATCAAACACTCGTACAATCCTGTAGGATTCAAGACGACATTCCACTCTAATCCCATGTTTTTCCTATTCCTGCGTTTTTGAAATCCTACGAATCAAAGAGGCCCTAGCTTTTTTTTAATAAAAACTAATTGATTTTGAATGAGATGAACCATAAGAATTAAACGAATGTCTACATAGGCATATATGTCTCAGAGCTTACATGCTATAGTGTGGTATTTATGCATAATTTGGTTGCCAAATCTGATGCGTGCAATGCACGTGTACCTTACTAGTACTTCGAGTATGTGGAAAACACGTAAATTATAATTCCAATGGCATGCTACACAGTGTCTCTCTTACAGTTCATGAAGCCACGTGGCACATGTGGAGGCGTTGTCACGACCTCCTTGTGTGGATTGATCACAGCGACATGCTGCTGGTTCCAGAAGAATGTACTCGTCCTCTCTGAGCCACACTGGCGGTACATGCACGAAGCGAAGATGTGCACGCATGCCACACATGCACTCATTCCCTCGCACGCACACGCGGTTACAAGGGCGGACACATTTTTGTACGAAGATCCACCCCATGTGATAATATGATGCGTGTAAAGTCCTTCACTTCATTGATGGTCAATTAATACAGCGCATGCAAATTGAGTGGACGTGAGGGCGGAAGAAAGTTATTGCTTATTAAATGGGTGCCTTTTCTCATTTTTCAAAATAATTCTTCCGTACACTTTGTGCAAATCCATAAACCCCTTGATTCCATCATATCGAAATGTTCAGAAATATCCATGGATCCAATCCCAATGAAACCACTTTGGTCATTTTTTGTATGACTAGCGGTGTCCTAGAAAAGTCTAAATCACATTTTTAGAGCACTTTTATTCTTGCCTTGTTGTGTTGCTTATTGTGAATGTTTCCGACGTTAGTTGACGAAGTAGATGGAGTACTTGGAGATGGGCCAGAAGCTTTGAAGACTCTGAAGAACCAGGCAAGCAGCCCTTTGACCATGATTCACCCCTCTTGGTCATCGATACATTTTCCGCATGCATGATGACATTGTTAAATATGTACTTGATATAATCGTTGCATTGATGCATGCCCATTGGTACTTGCATGTTCGTAGCTCCACCTTGTGCTAGAGATGCGATGAAAAATACTTGGTATTGACGCATGATGTTGCATCTATGCCATGATCATCTCTTGGTTACAATCCTTTGAAAACCCCATCGGGTGCCCCAATGCACGTGAGTAATGTTGAACTAGGTCACCACTTGATGAAGAAGTGGTTCACTGAAGCAAGTGAATATGTGTTGTTTACAGAGACGGATTAGATTTAAGATTTGTTGACCGTCCCAACCTTACATGCGCAACCACTCTACCCTTATATGGGAAAGGGCATTATTGCTTACCTAGTTCGTGCTAACATGGATGCCCGCATTACTAGTGACGGGAGTGGCGTGGTCACTCTCGGGACGGGGTCGTGTCAGGTAGGGCGGCCATGACTGTTTTTACAGGGCACCGGACACACCGTTGGCACCCCGTGCCTGTGATATGTGATGAGTATGGGAGCGTGGCTCCACACAAAAAATTTATTATGTGACAAATGTTTGGCACGGGGGCTGCTACCAATCGAGTGGACTCTTTGTTAGTCACGGCTAGGGAAAGGTAGTGATCGGGTGCTTCCCCTGAGTACTTGAGGTACTGCGGGTCGTGGATGGCACGAAAGCTTCCCGGATCTTGTGGGTAAGGTGTGCAACATCTGCAGAGTGTCAAACTATTCGAATAGCCGTGTCCATGGTCAAGGACAGTTGGGTGGTGCTTCTTAGACTATGTCCATATGCTTGTGACAAACAACACGGTTTGGTAATATTGTTTATACGATTCGTGAAGAAGTCACAATGAGCTTGAGCATGAGTTGTTCATAACTCTCTCTTGATATTGATGTTTGTAACCTCCTGATACTTGTTGCAGACGCATTCTTATCCTTGATTAACGTTGATAATACTTGCATGAGAAAAACTAGCTTTCCGCAAAGCTGCCAATTTAGCAGTAGAGCATTGCATAATTATTCTGGTATCACTCTTGGGTTGCTTGCGAGTACAATCAAAGTACTCATTGGCTTGCCACTGGTTATTTTATTGGCCAGGCATGAAAGAACAGGTGCATGAAGAAGAGTTCTTTGGTGACGATCGTGCGAGCTAGGACATTTCCCAGTCAGAATGCCTGTAGGGTTACGACAGATGGCATGGGTCCAAGTTGTCAACGAAGATTTCCGCTGCAATGATATACTCAGGACTTGACCATAATGGTCCTACTTGTGTAAAACGGTATGTATGGATGTAAGACTCTTGTTATTCAGCTTATATGTATTCAGTGAGCATTGATCTCTGGGATCACTGTACACGTGCATTCGGTGCTCTCGACTTATGAGTCGGGGTCCCCATAGAGCTGGTATCAGAGCCATCCTGAATGTAGGAAGCCTTAGTTAGCATGGTCGCTAGTACCTTTAAGCCCCAGACCACTGGATTCCCTGTAATCCTCGTGGGTAATCTAGAAGGAAGACGTCTTGCCAGACATTCACCAACACCTTCTGAACACAAGTTTGGCGACACCATGAGAAGACGATAGAAATAGAAGATACCTTCTCGAGGAATGAGGACACCAAGACTCGAAAGATGGTGACACCCTTGATATGACAGGGCATAAAATATGCAAGGTCATGATATACATCGCTGATAGAGCAACCATGTCCTTACCGTTGTTGTGTCGGTAACCACCGGTGGATCAGAACCTTGCTATTTGGTCTGCCTCACTATAGTGAGCAGGAAAACGATTCTCTTCATCCCCCGCTCTCGGTGACGATATTTTCAACAATGTGTCCGACAGATTGGACCTCTACTATGCCTTGTTAATGTCATTGCATAAAGGAATGCCTACCTGGAAGCGCTGATGCCTTAGAATGCAAAAGGGATCGTCATGAATAAGAAGACAACAGAAGACCGAGTCAATGCCAGCTACGAGGAGACACCTTCGCCCCATCACTTCAACAGGAGAGAAGTTGTTGAATACTCATCAGGCTCAACCCAGATCATTTCATCGAACAACTACAGGAGGTGTAGCGACACCTTAGGAAATTTAGAAGATTGCATGAGACACGGAGTAAAGCACGACTACTAAGTCCGAAAACCCCTAGGGTAGGATGAGTCATGTACCCCCTATGCACGGTCGAGTCCGTATGATGGTTCAAATAGAACCATGGTTGTGTGTTGCTTATTATTATTTGTTTGTGTTTTAATATCAGTCGCCCTCTTTGCCCTAGGCAACAAGTACGCGACTATATCACCTACCTTATTTTTTGTTTGTGTTTGGCCCTTTTTGGCACCCGTTTGTTTGCACCTGCACTATAGAACCCCCTTTAGGCATTCCCCTCCTCTATGCTACTCTTCCCTGTCATCTCTCTCATCAACTGAGGACCAGCAAGACAAGATGCACCAAGGAGTCTACTTCGGCGACCAACTAGCACTGAAGACTTTTTGCTGCAGCCTCCTCGACCCAGTGCAACCCCATAGAGTTATGCTTACCCCTCAAAGATCAGAAACCCATCCCTGGACCCCTCGAGACCTCACTCAAATCTTTAACCATGAGCTTAACCTGCAAATTGCAAGAGAACCAGTTAACCCTCCGTAACCTTGCACAACACTGGGTTCGTTATGGAACTAGTGGACATAGTGAACAAACTCATTATCATCTTAAGATAGCACCAAAACTGACGATGCCATAGGGGAGACCAATTTGAGGATATAGGAGTAGAGGACAAATGACTTGATGAGTTTATATCAATGACTTTGACGAATCATCTGAGACTATTTGATGGATTATGAGGCTTTCATATTGGTAGATGAACTTGGTGGGATCATGATTATAGATTAGCATAGCTTTCATTACCCCTGAGTAAACTGGATTTAGTTGGATAATTATGATCGCAAGCTGAAATCCTTGGAAGTATAAGGATTTGACTAAGCCAGGGGATATTCATAGAAGATAGTTGGCATTACGATATGACTTGGGGGGAGACATATAGGAATTCTCGTTGGACATGAGATTTGGATTTAAATGGGTGATCCTATTTGGGTACAGATGCTGAGTATGTGTCGGATTTCGGGTTCCGGTAGACCCTTGAGGTTCGAACACTGGGGTGCGGGCGAAGATCTTTCCCCTACCAGTTCATGCGTGAAGGAATCTAAGCCAGGAACGATGAACAACACACGAGACACGAGGTTTATACTGTTTCGGGCCACCGTTGTGGTGTAATACCCTACTCTAGTGTCTAGTGTGGTGGATTGCCTTAGGGGCTGATGATGAACAATACAAAGGAAGAACAGCCTCGCGAGGGCTGTTCTTGAGCTGGTGCGATGAACTGCTTGGGTGAGTTCACTCGCCTCTCTCTCTCTATGCGTGATCTCGATTGATCGATCGATCGATCCCCCTACCTTTGTGGTGGCTAGTCCTATATATAGAGGGAGGCCCTGGGCCTCTTCCCAAATAATGAGCGGGAAGGGCGCCAACAATTGGCCATTTTTAAGGGGAACATATAGTACACTTATCCTGACTAAAGTTGGTCTTCGACTTCCAAAGGCTCTGACGGTGACGCCGTCCTGGGCTCCACGATGACCTCAATCCTGCCGTTCTGCTGGTCTTGGTCTTGTTGCACCGAAGCGGTAACTTTTGCCTGATGCCTTGGCCTGTGCTTGCCCCCTTTGCACAAAAGGGGAAACGAGGACACTACGCAGGCTGGCGCCCGCCTGGCCTTGATCGTTATGGCTTGCGTCATGGGGCACCCTCGTGAGGTACCCTGCCTTGATTTCTCCGACTCCTCGCGAGCCTGCCTGACGAGGCTGCTCCTGAGGAAGGTTCCTGTCGTCTGCCCCGTGAGGCTTGGCCCCTCGCGAGGGTCTTGAGCTTGAGCTGATGAAGTCGGGCCGTGCTGGGCCCCCACTTGACCCACGCCGCAGGCAGGCAAGTCTGGGTACCCCCATTCATCGGATTCCCGGTTCTGGCAGACCCTTGAGGTTCGAACACTGGGGCGCGCGCGAAGATCTTTCCCCTACCAGTTCACGCGTGAAGGAATCTAAGCTAGGAACGATGAACAACACACGAGACACGAGGTTTATACTGGTTCGGGCCACCGTTGTGGTGTAATACCCTACTCCAGTGTGTGCTGTAGTGGATTGCCTCAGGGGCTGATGATGAACAATACAAAGGAAGAACAGCCTCGCGAGGGCTATTCTTGAGCTGGTGCGATGAACTGCTTGGGTGAGTTCAGTCGCCTCTCTCTCTCTCTATGCGTGATCTCGATTGATCGATCGATCGATCCCCCTACCATTGTGGTGGCTAGTCCTATTTATAGAGGAAGGCCCTGGGCCTCTTCCCAAATAATGAGCGGGAAGGGCGCCAACAATTGGCCATTTTGAAGGGGAACATATAGTACACTTATCCTGACTAAAGTTGGTCTTCGACTGCCAAAGGCTTTGACGGTGGCGCCGTCCTGGGCTCCACGATGACCTCCATCCTGCCGTTCTGCTAGTCTTGGTCTTGTTGCACCGAAGCGGTAACTTTTTCCTGATGCCTTGGCCTGTGCTTGCCCCCTTTGCACCAAAGGGGAAGCGAGGACTTCTCGCGCGAGTGGCGCCCTTTGGCCTTCATCGTCATGGCTTGCGTCATGGGGCACCCTCGTGAGGTACCCTACCTTGATCTCTTCGCCTCCTCGCGAGCCTGCCTGACGAGGCTGATCCTGAGGAAGGTTCATGTCGTACGCCCCGAGAGGCTTGGCCCCTCGCGAGGGTCTTGAGCTTGAGTGATGAAGCTGGGCGTCTTGGCCCCCACTTGATCCACGCCAGAGGCCGCACGCGAGCAAGTCAGGGACCCCGTTCCCGTAAGCGCCGACAAGAGCCCAGGCCCAAGGCGCGCCCAGACTTGGCTTAGCAGAGAAGCGAAGGGGCAAGTGCGAAGCGCCGCGGGCCCCAACAGCCTGCGGCCTTGGGCGCCGCATGGCGATTGATTGGTCGTGGACGTCTCCACCACCCCATGATGCCTCGGCAACTGACCTTCTGACAAAAAGGAGGCCCGGGCCAGGCTTGGTGCTTGTTCTCGCTCGCCTTGCTCCAGATCCCCTTTCGCCCTTCTCCTCCTCGCTTCCGAAATCCTCCAGATCTGCCTCAATACTTCCCATCCTGCAGCCATGGCGCCTCGCAAGACCCCGACTGAGGCCTGGTACCTCCCAGCTCTCGATCCTTCGACTGTGTCGGCAAAGAATCTCGCCCTTGTGCGCCGGAGGACGGTGGCGCAGGGCAACAAGGGAGCAACTATGCTCAAGGACGACTCCGATCAGCCTGAAGGCCAGGGGAGCACCTTCTACCTGTTCTTCGTGAGCGCCATTATCGCCGGTCTGGTCCCTCCTTTTTCCGAGTTCTTCTTCACTGTCCTCCGTCAATACAACTTGCAAGCTCTGCATCTCCACCCCAACTCTGTTCTTCTCCTGGCGATCTTCGCCTACTATTATGAGGCTCATGTTGGGATAAAGCCCTCGGTGGCCTTGTTCTGCCATTACTTTTCCCTCCGGGTCTCCCATGGCTCTATTAATTCATGCGCGAGCTTCATCGCATACTCCAGCTCCAACTCCATCTCCAAGCCCGGGAAGAGGATTGAAGGCTTCAAGAGCAAGTGGGTCATGGTGGACGTCGGGCGCATTCACCCCCGACTGGCGATGCCGTCGGGGCAGCCTGAGGCCATTGACACGTGGTCTCGCGCGAAGCTCATTGATTCTCGCGCGAAGATGTTGCTGAAGAGGATAGACGCGGACCTGAGGCCAGCCAACTTGGGGGCGGCGAAGCTGACCGGGGCCACGCTCCTGAGGAAGTTCCTGGAACACCGGGTGGCTCCGCTCCGGGAGCATTCGCTTCCGCTGTGGAGGCTTGGGGAGGCAGACAATGACCTTCGCCTGTCCTCCGAGGCCCTCTCCGACGAAGACCTGGCCGCAGCGCTCCATTCCTTGGTCGGGGGGAGACATGGTGATACCGGAGGGCACTCCCGTCCCCCTGTTCCTTCGCAATGACTGGGAGCAAGTGGTGAACACCATGCCCACCTTCAATGGTGAGGAGCTGGTGCCCGCCGGAGCTCCCGAGGATCTGGCGGTGTTGGCGGTGGTGAACGTTTCCTCCAGCAACTCCAGCGGGATTGAGGAGGAAGAAGAGGAGGTGGAAGGAGAAGGCTCTGACTTCGAGGCGCCTGGCGAGGAGTCGGGGGACTCCTTCCCTCGGCGTAGGTCCCGCGCCATTCGCTCCATGCCGGATGACGACAAGGCTGGTGCCAGGCGAGGAGGGGAGGATTCTCCCCTGGTTCCGAGGAAGGGCAGGTCGGGGCTGGTTCTCCCCGGGTCCGCTCTGACTCCGGGGGGGTCTGAGGCCAGCTCCGGCCTTCCCGATGCGCCTACTGCTTCCAAGCCTCCCAAGGCTGACCCTAGCTACAGGCTTTCAGGCTTCAAGTTCAGCCGGAGGCTGCTTGACGACTAGTAAGTGTTCGATCCGTGTTTTGCCTTGCTTCTGCCGCCGGGGCCTGACGTCTGTATTCCCTTGGTCAGGTCGGCACCTGCAGCAAAGAGGCCGAAGGGGGCTTCTGCGGCCCTACTTGAGCCGGGTTCGCCTGCCAGGGCTACGGCTCCGTCTGCGGGGAAGGGAGGCAGCGAAGCTCGCGCCTCCCCTTCCCGGTCATCCTCGCGAGCCCAGCAGGGGCACTCTAGAGGTGAGTCAGCCCCCGTGGTCCCGCTGACTCTGGAGGTGCCTGCGCTTGACGTCGTCGCTGAGGTGCCCAAGGCCCAGGGGGCTCCTTCCTCCCAAGCCGTGATCACGCTGCCGTCTTCTACACCTGCTCCGTCGGCTCTAGTCTCTTCTGATCCCTCGGCCATCCTGGACCAGGCTGCCAGCGAACTGAGCCGACTGCAAGAGGATCTCCTGAATGCTGATCCTCGTCTGGTGGCCGGGCGCCTAGAACTGGCTTCTGGCTGGGCCCGCTCTGTTGCCTCCGTCCGAGCGGCACTGAGCCAAGCCGCGCCAGCCTCTGATGTGGAGAAACAAGCCGCCTGCCAGGCTAGGGCCGCTCGCATAATGCTTCCTGTGGCGACGCCCAGACGCCGGGACCGCTGCAAGGCGCTGGAAGCCGAGCTGCAAGGCCTGCGCGACGAGCTCGCCAAGGAGGTCCGCGGCCGCCAGCAGAAGGAGAAGGAGATGGAGGCTCGGGAGGCCGCCGTCAAGGACCAGGACGCCGAGCTTGATGGCTGCCGTGGCCGGTTGGAGACGCAGGAACAGTCGCTGAAAGCGGAGAGGATCGAGCTCGACAGGAAGGCAAAGGTCCTGGCTGAGGATCGGGTGGCCTTCGCCAAGTTGGAGGAGAAGGCTCGCGCCGCGTTGAAGACACTCTATGAGGGTGGCCTGGGGGAGCCGTTGGCTGGTGCAGAGGACGGCCCCGCCGAGCTGCTTCCTTTCTTGGTCCGAGCACTTGAAGATGTCGCGGACAGCCTTGCCCCCATGGCCGAGGCCGAGGCGCGCGCCCTGTCTTCTGCAGCACTGACGCGTATCCTCAGCCACGTCTACCTTCGCGACCCCAGCGTCGACCTCGACGGCCTGCTGGAGCCTGTGAGCGGTGACCTTGCAGCTGCCGCTGCTAAGGCCGTGAAAGGCCGAGCTGAGGCCCTGTTAGGGAATTTTCGCGCCTTCAGAACCTTGCCTAGGCGTGGTGCCGCCAGCTCCGTGGCCTCGGGAGGTGAGGGCGCCACAAGAGAGTGATCCCTTCGCAGCTTCCGCTCTGTTTTAATTCCCGCAACAGGCACCATGCCTCGTGGAGGCGTTTAAACTTGTGTTTGGTGTTGTGAAACGACTTATGGCTTGTAATATTTGCTTTGAATTCGCATTCTTCCCTCCTACTTGCATGTGTTCTACGTCGGCAGGGCCCGACCGCGCGCATACCTCAGCCGCCATTAGCCCTAACCGGAGACCAAGGACGGGACTAAGGAGTGAGGGGCTACGTGGCAAGTTAGGCTCCTGAGTTGCGATGCTCAGGAGTCCCCCTTGACGCGCGAACAACAAGTAGGGATAGGAGGCATAGGAGTGGATTGGTCGTTCTACGTTGGCAGGGCCCGGCCCCGCGCATACCTCAACCGCCGTTAGCCCCGACCGGAGACCAAGGAAGGGACTAAGGAGTGAGGGGCTACATCACTAGTTAGGCTCCTGAGTCGCGATGCTCAGGAGTCCCCCTTAACGTTCAAACGAATTTTCATAACTTGGCTCCGCTCGGGGAGGCGCGCAACGACTAGATCCGAGGGACCTGGCTGGGTGGCGTACGTTCGGGCGTGGCCCGGGCGTAGCCCCCGTGTCCAGCCCCCTCGCGCGGCACTCCCGAGGGGAGGCTTGTGATGGCGCCAGACACTGAGCTCTGGGCTCCCTGAGGTTGATACGGTTGTGAGCCACCCTCAGTTGTTTATCACCAGCGCGGAGCATAGCGCTTTCATATGTGTACGGGCATAGCCGCTCCTCGGCAGTGTCGTCAGCCAGCACAGAGCATGGTGCTTCCACTGGTTTGTGGGAGGGGGCTCCCCTTCGGGAGGAGCCCCCGGGGCGTGTACAGCCCCGCCCTAACACGTGGTCGGCACGGTAGGGCTAGGAGAGGTGTATCTGGGCACCCGTGAGCCAGCGCGGGACTCACGAGGCCCTACCTCGAGGCGGGTTGCACCTGGCTCTGGGCCTTTATAATTGGTGTGTCCCTGCAGGGTTAGAATGCAAATGCTCTATGTCCTCAGGTCCCGGCCCTCGAGCGAGCTCAGCCGCCGCTGGTATGACAGGTCGCGACGTCGTGGGTCAAGGCCAAGGGATGAGGGCTGGAGAGCTAGTAAGAGCCCATGAGTCGCGATGCTCAGGTACCCCCCTTTTAACGAGCAAGCGCTTTGCATTAGGGCGGAGAGGCCCATGACAGGTAGTAGACAATAATTGCGTGAATCGGGTTAAGCGCGAAGGAGCAAATCCATCAAGATAGGTGCGGAGAAAGCATACGCCACTGGGTCTGGCCCGAGCAGCTTGGGGATAATGCAGCCCGAGGGGCGCCCCCAATAAGGTAAGTAAAGGACATAAGCAAAACGGATACATGTTGCAGGGACGGACCCACGCAGCCTGGGAATGATGCAGCCCGAGGGGCGCTCCCAGCTGAAAACGAAACTTGAAAAGGTGTCACCTGATATGGTCGGGGATGGCGGGGTGTTGAGGTAGCGGATGATGCGTGACGAGGACGCCGTCCCGCACGAGCCCTCCGGACCTGGAGCCTCAGGAGGCTCCGGGGGTACGGGGGGTTCCTCGAGAGCCATCTCCATCTCCGCCAGGACCGCGCGCTGCTTGACCTCCTGAGCCTCTAGGGCGCACCTCAGCAGGCGCTGATGGGCGGCAACCGCGCTCGGCAGGCTGAAAGGCATGCGAACGTAGCTGTGAGGTGGCCCCTCGCAATGTCCCACGCGGAGGGCCAGAGGCGCTCCTGAGACGCGGCTCGGTTGAGCCCTGGTATGTCGATGTAGATTCGCAGCCCAGCATCCTCGCCTGGATGTGGGGCCACGGCGGGCAAGCGGCGACAGCCGCACATGACTCTTAACTCCTGTAGCTCCTGGGTGTTCCTCGCGATGAACTCCTGAGGGTTTGGCCCTCCTTGCCTCATACCTTCCTGAGGGAAACGTGCCTTGAAGCACGCCTCCAAGTGGTGCCCGAGCGCCTCCCTCATGACCTCGGCTAGGTCGGTGGCTCGCCATGAAAGAGCCCCCGAGCCCTGCCTGAGGAGGGTGCCGGGCGCGCCTCCCTATGTGACAGAGGGTGGCGCCCCTTGAACGGGCGCGGGTCCTGTTGCCACGCCTCCGGAGGTATCTGCCCCACGAGGGCCTGGACCAGGCGAAGCCTTATTCTTCTTAGGGATCCCCTCAGGAAGTCTCCCGCTCCTGTGATCTGGATCTTCGATTGCTGCATCTTGGAAGGCACGCTCAAGAGAGCACACTGCATCCCTTTCCTCACAAGGCACTGTGATGACTCCTCCGCTTCCTGACATCTTGAGGACATTGTAGCCATGGTGAGTCACTGCCATGAACTTGGCCAAAGCTGGGTACCCGAGGATGGCATTGTACGGTAGACGAATGTGGGCGACGTCGAAGTCGATGAGCTGGGTGCGGTAGTTGTTGCGTTGTCCGAAGGTGACAGGAAGGCGAACATGCCCTATCGGGACGGTGGAACCATCGGTGACTCCTGAGAAAGGCTTGGTTGGCTGAAGCTGATCGTATGGCACTTGGAGATCGTTGAATGTCTCGGCAGATAGGACGTTGAGTCCTGCTCCGCCGTCGATGAGGGTCCTGATAACTTGCACATTGCTGATGACTGGTGAGCAAAGCATGGGGAGGACTCCGGCCATTCCCGCGCACTTGAGTTGATCCGCTGAACTGAACGTGATAGCGCACGACAACCACCTGAGAGGGTGTGGGGCCTCTGGCTTGGGGAGGACTGCATTCACTTCGTGAGCAAACTACTTGAAGATGCGCTGAGAGGCTGGGGCTGGCGCCACCAGATGATCTGGCGATCGCTGGCAGCTCGGAAGCCCCAGCCCCTCATCCTGATGATTGTCTTTGTACCTCCTTGGCGGATGAGGCAGAGGTGGGAGCCCTGCGATGCTTTGAGGGCGGTCCTCACTAGGCTGGTCCCTCCAACCTCTCTCGCGAAGCTGGTCCTGCCAGCGGTCCTCGCGAGGACTGTCACGCCATCCCTGGCGAGGGCCACGGTCTTCCCAGCATCCTGCGCCTCTTCCTCCTCCTCGGCCATAGCCTCGATCATTACGCTCGGGGCGCCGGGCGATACGCCCTTCTCGCACGGCCCTGAGCTCCTGGCATTCGTTCATGTTGTGGGTGTGGAGATCATGGTACATGCAGTACTGGCTGCCCTTGGACGACTCGGGCCGATCCCTACCTCGCTTGGTGGCTGGTTCTGCCGTGAGCACGACAGTCCCCTTGTGCTTCACGTCCTTGGCCTTGGGCTTCTTCTCTTCTGGATCGGCAGCCGGAAGCTCAAGGAGGGAGAGGCGCCCTTCCTCAGCCCTGGCGCATTTGGTCGCCAAGTTGAAAAGCTCCATGGATGTGCACAGGTCTTCATGCATTGCTAGCTCCTCCTTCATCTTGACGTCACGCACGCCATCGGAGAAGGCTGAGATGATGGCCTCCTCAGTCACCTTGGAAATCTTGAGGCGGGCGTTGTTGAAGCGCTGGATGTACTTCTGCAGGGTCTCTCCTGGCTGCTGCTTGATGCGGCGCATGTCACTCACGGCCGGAGGCCGGTCGCGAGTGCCTTGGAAGTTGGCGATGAAGCGGGTGCGCATCTCGTCCCAGGAGGAGATCGTGCCGGGAGCCAGGTTCAGGAGCCAGGTTCGGGCTCCATCCTTCGGCGCCATGGGGAACCAATTCGCCATGACCTTTTCGTCTCCGTTGGCAGCTTCGATGCCCAGCTTGTAGAGCTGAAGGAACTCCGCGGGGTCGGCAGTGCCGTCTCGCGAGGAGGCAGGTCCGGCTTGAACTTGCCGGGCCACGTGACGCTACGTAGCTCGGCTGTGAAGGCGCGGCAGCCTGCAGTGGCCACTGGAGCTCTCTGCTGATGCGGAGCTTGCTCTTGTGGGTTCCCGCGCACTACTGCCTGGAGCAGCCCGGGGTCTTGACGCGGTGGCGCTGGAGCGCGGTCGCGGCGCTCTAGTGCTGTGAGCACGTGAGCACCTTCTTGGGGACGAGGGATCTCTTGGCAGCTCCTTTCTTGGTGCACGGGCGCCGGACGCGGAGGGTCTCGGCCCGGGGCCACGCGCCTTGGAGCCAGGGTGCCTTCTTGGGGAGGAGGTGGCGGGGGCACCTCCGACTCCCTGCCTCCCGCGCAGGGTGAAGGGCGAGGCAGCGAGAGGGACGGCGAGGCCCCCCTGGCGCGGACGAGCTCGGGCGACGGTTGAGCCACTCCTCGTGAGCGGCGTCGGCAGGCGAAGCGCAGAGCTCGTTTGCCACGATGAGCGTGGCTCGAGCCTCCGTGGGAGCGCGGTGCGCGCGGGACGATGAACCAGCTGGGGCGAGCGAAGGAGTAGCGGTGCGGCCCTCATGCCTCACCGATGGATGCAGGGACGAAGCCTGCTGCTCGTTCCCCGCCGGGCCGGTGGCGGCGTTGGCGGTAGGCGACTGGGAACCCCGGGAGTGTCCGCCGACGGGAGCCATCTGGGCGACTCGAGCGGCGCGAGCTGCCCGGCGCTCGGCGCGAGCTCGGCGAGCATCATCCATGGACACGACGGAAGATCACACGCGACCAGCGGAAGAAGGATTCCGGCGCACCCCTACCTAGCGCGCCAAATGTCGATTTCGGGTTCCGGCAGACCCTTGAGGTTCGAACACTGGGGTGCGCGCGGAGATCTTTCCCCTACCAATTCACGCGAGAATGGATTGCGAGCGATCTAAACTAGGAACGATGAACAACACACGAGACACGAGGTTTATACTAGTTCGGGCCACCGTTGTGGTGTAATACCCTACTCCGCTGTGTGGTGTGGTGGATTGCCTCAGGGGTGGATGATGAATAGTACAAAGGGAGAACAGCCTCGCGAGGGGCTATTCTTGAGCTAGTGCGATGAACTGATTGGGTGAGTTCAGTCGCCTCTCTTTCTCTCTTCTAGGGCTATCTCCTTGATTGGTCTCCCGTCTGTCCCCCCCTCTTTGTGGTGGCTAGTCCTATTTATAGAGGGAGGCCCTTGGCCTCTTCCCAAATAATGAGCGGGAAGGGCGCCAACAATTGGCCATTTTTAAGGGGAATATCTAGTACACATATCCTGACTAAAGTTGGTCTTCGGCTGCCAAATGCTCTGACAGTGACGCCGTCCTGGCTCCACGATGACCTCCTTCCTGCCGTTCTGCTGGTCTTGGTCTTGTTGCACCGAAGCGGTAACCTTCGCCTGATGCCTTGGCCTGTGCTTGCCTCCTTTGCACCAAAGGGGAAACGAGGACACTGCACGGGCTGGCGCCCGCCTGGCCTTTATCATCATGGTTTGCGTCACGGGGCACCCTCGTGAGGTACCCTGCCTTGATCTCTCCGCCTCCTCGCGAGCCTGCCTGACGAGGCTGCTCCTGAGGAAGGTTCCTGTCGTCCGCCCCGCGAGGCTTGGCCCCTCGCGAGGGTCTTGAGCTTGAGCTGATGAAGTCGGGCCATGCCGGGCCCCCACTTGAGCCACGCCCAGGCCGCAGGCAGGCAAGTCTGGGGACCCTCGTTCCCAGAACGCCGACAGTATGACTACATGGTTCAAAGTAAATTGGATTTAGACTGATGATCTCGATCATGATACCATGTTTCTCAGTGGGCAATAAATTAGGAGATTTGATTAATCGTCAAAGTTGATTTAGGGATCTATATAAGCCTGACCTTGGAGTTTACTTGACCATGATAATGGAAATTGGTGGATTTACTATAGTAGAGACATCCCTTTCAAGTAATTGGGGATTATAGGGACTTTAGGAGATCATGTGGAACACCAGCATAGACGTTGGATTTGTAGAATTAATGAATTATGTAGTGATTAATGGAAGTTAATGGGCTGTTGGAATTGATCCGTAGGAAGGAAACAAGATCTTGGAGTGGCTTACGACGTGTTTCCTTAGGATAGACATGCACTATCTTGGACCTTGGGAGAATAGGCTGAGCACTTGGATTGTCATGTTTAATTCAAGCTTGGAAGCTTGTATGCTCTACCCATGGAAGCTTGGTAGACCTCCTCTCAAGAGTCCTGAGGATATGAATAGCATGAGTGATGATTAGGGTTGACCTATGCGAGATGATTCTTTCGGTAATCTGATGAGATTTGAAGGACTAGGGACAACTATACGCATCTCAGAAACTGTGCTCAAGGATAAGATAATAAACGTTCACTCGCACACTAGAATCCTTGAAACTCTTAAGCCCCACCAAACCACAACATGGTCGGATCATGACCACGGGCTTCGGCTCTAGGATGAGAAGACCTTTGCCAATGCTCAACCGAGACCACCACCAATGCCCCAGCCTACTTTGCGTACCCCATAGACTTCATGGAGTACTTGGACAAGTTAGTTTTCATCTTTATTTGGCAACATACTTGTCTGCCCGAAAACGGAAGAAGAGTCATTTAGCTGGTTAGAAGATGTCTGAAGTCCACCATGTCCAGAAGGAAGAACTACACCAACCACCGTCGTCAAGAAGTAAACCTCCGCGTCGAAGACTAGGTGTATCCGCAAGCCACTTCTCTCAAAGGAACCAAGCATTTCCATGTCAAAGGGAAGCTCACACCAAGAGTTATCGACCCTCTCCAAGATCACTGCAAGACGAAGAATAGACGGCTACCAGCTAGAGTTACCACCTGAGTCACCCACTGTGCACAACATTTTTCCACACGACACCACTCCGGAAACTCTTCCAACTTCCTAACTAGCCTGGTCTCTACAAGGACATCGATCACGAGCCATCGACCTCCAGCCCAATATGACCTACGCGAGAGACCCCAATTGCAATTTGGATCAAGCAGGACGTCCTACACGAAGCCACGCCATTGAGTACTTCAAGGTTCAATGGAGCACCACTCGGAAGCACAAGCAGTATGAGGACGTGAAGACTACCCCCAGATCCAGTTTTCGTATTCCTTTCCACGCCTAGTTTGGGAATCTCGGGGACGAGATTCTTGTAAGGGGGTAGGTCTGTCACACCCTGATTTTCTTGCCACAACACTCAAGCTAATAAATCATGATTAAATGTGGTTTTACAAAAACTTTTGAGTGTTTTGGACTTTTGCTTGGATTTGGATTTTGTTTGTTGTTTGCAAGTGCTCTAATAATCAAATAAATCCTCCAACTCATATACCTCCTTCCCTTTATCTGAAAACTTGCCCCATGATCATGCCAAGGTTATAGGACATACTAGTATTTTCTTACAAAAATAATTTGGCCAAAAAGTATTTTCTAAATTAGGTTTTCCAAAAACCCCTAAATTGAGACTTGAACTACAAGTACTTAATAAAGGGTGTGAAAAATCTTTGAAAAATATATTTGACTCCTATTAGATATAAGACTCCCAGAAACCACAAAAATATTATTTTAAAAGTTAATTCCTATTTTATTTGAAGGCTTTTCCTTAAGGCCAAAAATGGTCTTTAGTAGGTTAAAATTATTTTAATGTTTAAAAAATATTTGAGAGAATTTAGGGAAGCTCAGTGGACATATATTGTCCATATATGTGAGTTTCAACACATGGTCATGTTCAAAATATTGGACAAAACCCTCCAAAACCATTTATGTTCATTTCAAGTATTTGAAATATTTCTTTAAGAAATATTTTCCACTAAATCCAGGAAAATTCTAGCAAGTCACATATGCATAATATGATGACCTTGCAAAATTTCAACTCAATAGAAATAGTTTTGGTTCACTAAAGTGCCCCAAAACAATCTCTGACTAGATCCAAGTTTGAACAACTTTACATTGCCAACTTTCTCCATTTGATCCCAAACTTATAGGACATGATCAAATAACCACTTAATGACACTACACCAAGTGGGGCATCAAGGAGAAGGGATTAGCTTAGCTAGATCTAAGGAAATCCATTTCTGTTGATTTCTAGGGTTTACAAAAGTTACATTGTGAACTTTATCCAAATGAGCCCAAATTTCTACCACATTACGAAATGGTCATGTCCATCATCCCCATCAAAGTGGCACAAGAAGGAGACAAGTGCAATTAGCTCAAACTTGCATCAAACACCTTCTGCCATTTTTCCAAAATCATCACTTTGACCTCTTCCACTAATCTCCATGAGCCCAAATTTTTACCACAGCTGCTCCTAGCCCTCTTCTACCTCCAGTAACTCTTCCCTAGCCTTAGCTCAATGATTGAAGGGTGAAACCTCCCAATTTACTTATCTGGACAGCGATGGCACCTCTCTCTCTCATCTCTCTTCTCTCACCAGAGCCTCTCCAGAGCATCCAAGGCTCTCTACCCTTTGTTTAATCCTCCCTAAACCTCCTAGACACAAGAGGCCGCGCCCTACCTGCCAAAGGCATGCCCTGGCATGCAATTGGTGTGCTCCAGAGCGCGCTACAGTGCGCACCCGCACTGTAGCCACCCCCATTCCAATGCCTTGACCACCTAGGGCCTCCCTCCTCATGTCTCCCAAGGTCACCTCGACGTCCACGACACGTAATGCTATCGGGCCCCTCTTCCCTTGCACTCCTTCTCCCTCCTCGAGCTCACCCGAGCGTGGCCTGGACCGCGCCCATGGTGCACCGGTGCCCCCCTATATAGAGCCTCCCCCCCCGAGCACTCCCTCACATCTTCTGAATCCCTCTCTCTCCCGTGCACTTCCCAGACATCATCCCTCTCCCCCTAGGACTCTACTGCCGCCTGCATGGCCGGAGTGCCGCCGCCGACCGCCGCTCGGATTTGGGCACCATGGCCCTCACTCTCCTCCCTACCCACTCCAGTACTCCCTCACCACCACCACAAAGCCCCCCATCGCCGCCATTCTTCCCCAGGACGCCCTGCGCTCGAAGCCTGCAATGGCCAATGCCATCCTCCACCGCGAGCGAAGGCCCGCTCCCCTCTGAGGAAGCTGGCGCCCGTAGTGTGGCCTCCCGGATGAGGCACGTCTCCCCGAGCGCGCCGGTGGCTGGATTACCAGAAACGATGGCCGGTAGCACCGGCAGTCGCCATCGACGTCTCCCTGCCTCGCCTTCTCTGCTTTGGGCGGGAGGTTGAGGACGACGCCGCGATGTCCAGCGGGCCCCGCCTGTCAATGGCTTGGCGCAGGGCCTGAGCCACTGACGGGTGGGTCTGCCCCGTTTAAGTGGACACGGGTCCAACTCGGAGCCGCCTCCCATGTGGGAAGGCGTAGTCCCGAAGTACGCCTTTGACGTCGCCTCCTACTCTCGCGTGGCTGAGTTGATGGGCCGACCCAGTGCGCAGAGGCACTACATTGCGCTCAGCGCGCGCTTTAGGTATAACCTAAGTCCTTTTCTTTTTCTGGTAGGATTGTAAAATCCATAAACAATTCAAATCAAATCAAAATTTGATGATTCAAATTTCTAGCAGTTCCTAAATTCCTGCCCTATCACATGGTGCTATTTGCACATTTTTCCAGAAGCATCTCCTTCACAAATATTTATGAAATCCTATTTTCCATTTCTGTGATGAACTTTAGAAAATCACAAAGAGCCCATTTTTTATCCAAATGCCATGATTCAAATTCCTAGATACTTATGTGTTCATAACTAAGTTTTTGAACATTTTTCCCAAGGCTTTCTGTACCACATCAAATATTGGTCCAATTATCCATGTATATACAACTTTGCAAATCCCTAGGAAATTCCTTTGAACTACAAATCTAGTGAAACCAACTCCTAGATGCTCCTAAAGTTATTCCTTATTAAATGGGTGCCTTTGCTCATTTTTCAAAATAATTCTTTTTTACACTTTGTGCTAATCCATAAACCCCTTGATTCCATCATATCGAAATGTTCAGAAATATCCATGGATCCAATCCCAATGAAACCACTTTGGTCATTTTCATATGACTAGTGGTTTCCTAGAAAAGTCTAAATCACATTTTAGAGGACTTTTATTCTTGCCTTGTTGTGTTGCTTATTGTGATTGTTTTCGACGTTAGTTGACGAAGTAGACGGAGTACTTGGAGATTGACCAGAAGCTTTGAAGACTCTGATGAACTAGGCAAGTAGCCCTTTGACCATGATTCACCCCTCTAGTTCATCGATAAATGTTCCATATGCAGGATGACATTGTTAAATATGAACTTGATATAATCATTGCATTGATGCATGCCCATTGGTACTTGCATGTTCGTAGCTCTACCTTGTGCTAGAGATGCGATGAAAAATACTTGGTATTGACGCATGATGTTGCATCTATGCCATGATCATCTCTTGGTTACAATCCTTTGAAAATCCCATGGGGTGCCCCTCATGCCCATGGGTAATATTGAACTAGGTCACCACTTGATGAAGAAGTGGTTCACCGAAGCAAGTGAATATGTGTTGTTTACAGAGACGGATTATCTTTAAGATTTGTTGACCGTCCCTACCTTACATGCGCAACCACTCTACCCTTATATGGGAAAGGGCATTATTGATTACCTAGTTCGTGCTAACATGGATGCCCGCATTACTAGTGACCAGAGTGGCGTGGTCACTCTCGGGACGGGGTCGTCCAGGTAGGGTGGCCATGACTGTTTTTACAGGGCACCGGGCACACCATTGGTACCCTGTGCTTGTGATATGTGATGAATATGGGAGCGTGGCTCCACACAAAAAATTTATTATGTGACAATGTTTGGCACGGGGGCTGCTACCAATTGAGTGGACTCTTTGTTAGTCACAGCTAGGGAAAGGTAGTGATCGGGTGCTTCCCCCAAGTACTTGAGTTACTGCGGGATCATGGATGACACGAAAGCTTCCCGGATCTTGTGTGTAAAGTGTGCAACCTCTGCAGAGTGTCAAACTATACGGATAGTTGTGTCCATGGTCAAGGACAGTTGGGTGGTGCTACTTAGACTATGTCCGTATGTTTCTGACAAACAACATGGTTTGGTAATATTGTTGATACGATTCGTGAGGAAGTCACGATGAGCTTGAGCATGAGTTGTTCATAACTCTCTCTCGATATTGATGTTTGTAACCTCCTGATACTTGTTGCAGACACATTCTTATCCTTGATAAACGTTGATCATACTTGCGTGAGAAAAACTAGCTTTCCACAAAGCTGCCAGTTAAGCAGTCGAGTCTTGCATAATTATTCTGGTATCACGCTTGGGTTGCTTGCGAGTACAATCAAAGTACTCATTGGTTTGCCACTAGTTATTTTATTGGCCAGGCATGAAAGAACAGGTGTATGAAGAAGAGTTCTTTGGTGACGATCGCGCGAGCTAGGACACTTACCAGTCAGAATGCCTGTAGGGTTACGGCAGATGGAATGGGTCCAAGCTGTCAACAAAGATTTCCGCTGCAATGATATACTCAAGACTTGACCATAATGGTCCTACTTGTATAAAATGGTATGTATGGACGTAAGACTCTTATTATTCAGATTATGTGTGTTTAGTGAGCATTGATCTTTGGGATCACTGTAGCTGTGCATTCGGTGCTATCAACTTATGAGTGGGGGTCCCCACATTTAGAGGGGATCCATTGCTCTGGAATCACAAATCGGTGGCGCCGGAGGACATGCCAGGGCTGCGTTTTAGGTGGTGGGCAGCAAGGGCAAATCGGATCATGGAAGCGTCGCATCGATTGGAGAGAAGTTCTAAGGAGCTACGCCTGGCGCAGCACAAGGCGGAGGCGCAAGTCAATCTCAGGGGAGATATGTTGAGGGATGTCAGCATCTGGCAGCGTCGCGTTGATTTCGAGCTAGGGCTAATGGCAGAGATCATATTCACGTAGTCGAATACAGAGGAAAGAACGCGCATGCCTGCGCAATGGCATGAGCAGCCGGTGCAACTATTCAAATGGGCGGTAGGAGAAGCCAAATCCCGGGAGCAATTGCGGCGCTGCCGCTGGGCATGCATCATAGGCGAGGTGAGCTGCCCTCCTTCCCCGCCAGTGATGCAGTTACCTAGTCGGTTGCAACTGCAGTAAACTTGCAACGCCATGTCGGTTTGCAACCTTGACAATCACTCCATCTATATGTATTCTATTCCCGTGAAAATGCTTGGTCGTTTGGAAAAAGATGGTAATTTATTGATCACTACTTTTAGAATGCTTGGTCGTGAAGATCAACCGAAGCCACAACCAGAAGTCTCCATCGCGTAATACTTTACGGTCGGTCGCACCAACAGACGGTAGGTCGGACCTGCGTCTCACGGAAGGGACACGCATCGGCTTGGTCTGACATGTACGACCAATTACATCACTGACTTGTTTGAATGCATTTGAGCATTGTAGTACTGCCTCTATCTCAGTTTACAAGTCTTGCACGTGTACCTAGGTCGTTAATTTGACCAACTTAATAAGAGGCATAGATTACAAAAAATATATCATTACAAACTTCAAATATTCTATTTTAATGATATATTTTTAATGTTAAACAATTTATTTTATATAAGTTACATTGACGACCTGGATACACATGCAAGCCTCGTAAACTAAGATGGAGGGAGTAATTGAAATTTATGTTGCATTAAACTCATCGGGAGCCGTTTCGGGCCTCAAAACCAAAACCATCAATTAATCTTTACCTTGTTCTCATCACATTCGAAAGTACTAGTGCTACAATTAAGTGCAGGCCTGCACACACCTACTACACAAAAAAAAAAAGACACATCCGTGACATTTTGGGCCGAACGAAATTTTTTCTGTCATACATATGACACTTCTATGACGATAATTGTGACAAAACCCGGTATCATCATAGATGTGGTGGGCTCCTACTTCTATGACAAAAAATCATGACAAAAAATGTGCTTTTCATCTGGCGGGCGGAGACGCAGCTGCATGACATTCTCTGGGCCGTCCATGACGGAAAAAACCGTGGTAGAAGCGAGGGGGAGGAAAATTTCGGGGAGTTCCCGGTTACGGTGGGAGGTCGGGGGACGAGCGATGCACGTTTCTCTCGTACACGTACGCCCATGTGTGCAAGGTGTTGGCTTTAACTGAACCCGAGCGAGGCGTTGGGCTCTAACTGAACCCGAGCGATTGCACTGCAGGCTACGCGTTACTGAACCCGAGCGATTGATCGATGGCTGTTAACTGAACCCGATCGAGCGATTCCTTCGCTACTGCTGCTAACTGAAGTCGATCGATTGAATGAACAGTGAGCGTTGCAAGGGGGTTTGCATGAATAGTGAGCGGTGGCGTTGCCTCTGGATGAACAGGACCCCGTGGTGTGGTGGAGGCTGGATGAGCGAGAGCGGTGGAGGGTGCCCGTGGAGGGGTGGTTGAACAGGACCCCGTGGTGTGGAGGGCAGGATGAATAGTAGATGGTGGAGGGGTGCCCGTGGAGGGGTGGTTGAATAGGACCCCGTGGTGTGGAAGGCTGGGTGATCAGTAGACGGTGGAGGGGTGGTTGAACAGTAGCCGGTGGAGTAGCGCGCGGTGGAGGCTGGATGAATAGGAGCCCATGGAGGCTGGAGGAGGTCGACGGTGGAGATGAACAGTATCCCGTGGAGTCCCGTTTTGCGGTACGCCACACCCCTCCTGATGAACAGGACCCCGTTTCGACCGTAGCGCTCCAACACAAGTCCGTTTCGTCCGTTTTGCGGTACGCCACACCCCTCCCGATCAACAAGACCCCCGTTTCGACCGTAGCGCTCCAACACAAGTCCGTTTCATCCGTTTTGCGGTACGCCACACCCCTCCCGATCAAAAGGACCCCCGTTTCGACCGTAGCGCTCCAACACAAGTCCGTTTCCGCCGTTTTGCGGTACGCCACACCCCTCTCGATCAACAGGACCCCATTTCGACCGTAGGAGGTCCGTTTCCTCCGTTATGTGGTACGCCAGACCCCTCCCGATGAACAGGATCCCGTTTCAAACGTGGCCGGTCGAACACAAGGCTGTTTCCTCTGTTCTGCGGTACGCCAGGCCTCGTTTCCATCGCCTGTTCCGTCCAAGCCCTCCCGATGAACACGACCACGCATTCCGTTCCGACCCAGCCGGTTGGCTCCCACGCGTTCCGTTGCCTCCCGATGAACACGACGCATTTCGTTGCCTCCCCATGAACACGACGGATTTCGTTGCCTCCCCATGAACACGACGACGACGCTTTCTCCGTTCCGACCCAGCCATGTACACGAGCCCTGGCCGACGCGCGCCGAGTAGGCGTTCGAGACCCGCCAGTATGTACACATACGCGGGCGTATTTTCTTTCTTGCACCCGCCGTTGTACCCACGTATGCGTGCTACGTACGCGGCGCCTCTACTACGACACGACGCGCCTCTACTACGACCGCGGCGCACCTCTACATCCACCAAGATATATGTACGCATACGCTCACGACCAGAATGACAAAGCTACGTATGCTTCGACCCGGTGGGTCCCGGTATCGTGCACTTCCTTGCTGTGAAGATGTAGCTGGTGGGTCCCTATGATTAGGGGCGAATCGTTTTTTACCCGGACGCACTTCCTTGCGTGCGAAGATGTAGCTGGTGGGTCCCAGCAATGGGGTGAATCGCTTTTTGCGGACGCACTTCCTTGCGTGCGAAGATGTAGCTGGTGGGTCCCAGCGATGGGGAAACGTTTTTTCGTGAAATACTGGTGGCCCGTCCGGTGGGTCCCAGCTGTCGGTGGAGGAATCATTATTTTCCGCGTAATAAGGAGGCACTTCCTTTTCTGCGGCGATGGACCCAGCTGTCGGCCTCTCCACGTCTGATCCATGTCCGATGGAAGTCATTGCTTGACCATGTTGACCACGCCGCGCCAGAGCACCGAGGCGGTGGACGACGGCGAGGCCTAGGAAGGGGACGACGGGAGCCGGGAAGACGCGGCAGTGGAAGCCCGCGGAGAGGAGTACGAGGTTCACTTGGTTCGATTGCGGTGTGAGGCTGCTGTCGTCCGCCAGAGGGCCTGCTAGCGGTGGGAATAGTAGGGGCGGTGAGGCCTCTGGCGGCAAAGACAGCCGCCACGGGGGCAGGAGCATGCGGCACGACCGGCGCTGCTTTGTGCGGGTGGAGCAAGAAGACCAGAGGTTGAAGAAGCACTACGGCCGTTGGATGGACATCGTACGGTCACTGGAGCTAGAATCGTTCATATTGACTAAAGTTGACAAAGGCCCCGCCCAGTCAACTTAGTAGGCCCTAAGTCAGCCTCCCACCATGGTGGGTCCCAGCTAGGTGGGGAGTATTCATTTTTGTGCATAATAAGGAGGCACTTCCGGTGGGTCCGAGCTGACAGCAGGGGGAATGTTTTTTTCACGATACGCTGGCCCGTCTGGTGGGTCCCAGCAGTTAGGGGGGAAATGTTTTTTTCGCGAAATAAGGTGGCCCGTCCGGTGGGTCCCTGCTGTCAGGTGGAGGAAAAATTATTTTGCGCGTAATAAGGAGGCACTTCCTTGCGGCCGCCTAGACCCAGCTGTCAGCCTCTCCACGTACAGTACTCTTCCGATGGAAGTCGGTCGTTGATCACGTTGACCACGCCGTGCCGAGAGCACCAGGGCGGTGGTCTAGACGACGGTGAGGCCTAGGAAGGGGACGACGCGGAGCCGGGGAAGATGCAGCAGTGGAAGCCCGCGCGGAGAGGAGTACGAGGGTTCACTGGTTCAGCTGCGGTGTGAGGCTGCCGTCGTCGCAGAATAACAGGGGGTGTGGGTGAGTAGAGGGATGGCCTGGCCAGCGGTGGGAGTAGTACGGGGCGGTGAGGCCTCCGCGGCATCACAGCCGTCCACGGGAGGTAGGAGCTCGCGACACGACCGGTGCTGCTTTGGGCGGCTGGAGCAAGAAGACTAGAGGTTGAAGAAGCACTACGGCCGTTGGATGGACATCGTACGATCACTGCAGCTAGAATCGTTTATATTGACTAAGTTGACAGAGAACATATAGCCCATTTGCGATTTGTAAGAATGTACAGCCCATTTTTTAATTCTAATGGAATTTACTACAGCCCATTTACAGTTTGTTAAAAGTACAACACAACTTCTAGCTAGGACAACGATTAAAAATTTCAAACAACCGCTCGAAACAGAATTCAAAAAAAATTCCCACATTTTGATGGGATCCGAAATTTCTAGTCAGGTTAAATATAATTTCAAAATAAAGTTATATTACGTTAAAATCCAACAAAATATTGAGCGCGCAACAAGTAATGAAATTAAAATTTTCAAATTCCAAAAATAATATTTTTCAAACTAAATACGTGTTTGGTGCATAGTAGTTGTCCAGTTATTATAATTACATCCCTTTTATAATTTCTTAAAGTCCATTTTCTTGTTAAGCCTAATGCATACCTCCTAGGAAAGTTTGCAGCCCAGCGGGGTGGAGAATAACAAGTTGACCCGGATATTGTGTACAACTGTCGGCCCAGTTGCATTGCTGATGTTGAAAAAAGGGCTGTGCAATGCAAGACAACCTAACATGGTTACTCAGCCCACATTCAATGACGGAAAGGCCCAAACAAGGCTTCAGACAACTTTTGAAGTCACTGAGCTCAATTAATAACTTAATAAAAAAGTTAGATTACAGTGGAACCTAATTAAAAGCTATCACGAGCAAATAAATAATTCAGCGGGTCCCACTTGTGCGTGTGCACATGTGTGTGTGTGTGTGTGAGAGAGAGAGAGAGAGACAGAGAGAGAGACCCATCGGTCGATGCTCGTAAATACATCTTTCAGCCATATGCATTGTTGATGCTCAGTAAAAACTTATATAGTTGACACAATCATATAGAACATCATAGCACACTGAACTTGCATACAAAAATTTCACGCAGGCGGCACAATCAGGATGGAAGCAGTGGATCGCTACGGGAAGGGCTATGTTGAAACCAGTCGTACATAACGGTTCATCGTCTTTATCAATGATGGGAAAATATCTTGAATGTTGTGCAAAGAAAACAGACAGACAACGCAATAATTTCTACTAGCACATTAAGTTGACGTACATCCCTTTCTAAAAAAAGTTCAGTTGCAAAATTAGAACAGGTCACAATCAAATGTACTGGCATATTAGTGCTTCACACCCATAGCTCGGATTTAACTAGTATCTGACAAGATTCAGTTGTTACCTCAAATTAGAGCACATCCAGGCAGCCAGCCATGCCTCTTCTCCCAAAGAAGCAGTGGCCTCCGCCGTGCGATGGAGTAGGCCATGTGCCATCCATCGTTCCGAGCAACACGGGGAAAGTCTGACGTTGACTCCTGTAATGGACGTCGTCGACGGACCCAGGCACCAGCGGCGGCGGCAGGACTTCGATTGATGGATTGACCACTTCTTCTACATGCACAAACACTCGATACAGGTACATTCCTAACGTGGTCCGCGGCGGCCTTGGTGGTGATGAATAGTACAACCCCGCTTCCTACACCGGTATCTCAACACCAATCACCTTCGGTATGATGGACGGATTCTTCATCCATGCCATAACCGTCAGAGCCAAGCTGTTTGGAGGAACAAACATACTTACGAGCTCACCTCCAAGAACTTTGATAAGCTCGTTCATGGTCTCACTGTTCCAAGCACGCCGAGGCATGCCGTGGAAGGTAAGCTTTGTTAAAAACTCAAGCTCAGAGGGCACCGAGCCCCATCCTGGGTGCCAACGATAAAAGCTCACCAGCGCACCATCACAAGACAAACGCCGGGAAGATTCGAACACACGACTGCAGTCGAAAGTTGTCCGGAACCTGACGAAGAAATCAGTCGGTGGCGGACAGACTTCGACGAGCAAGTCACTTATTTGGATGCCGTGCGCAATTCCAAGAGCTTTGACAAGGTCGTCCGGCGAGACGGGAGGCGGTCGCCGTTGATGGTTACCATCAGCACTTTGCCGCAAACTGGTCGTCAAGCGCCGCCATGCCCTTTGTTGAGCGACAAA
This sequence comes from Aegilops longissima, assembly GCA_021605205.1. NCBI lineage: Eukaryota > Viridiplantae > Streptophyta > Magnoliopsida > Poales > Poaceae > Aegilops > Aegilops longissima. The sequence goes on from CM038678.1 coordinate 309,356,888, forward strand.
GACGCAGCGAACGAAAGCGGGGCGGACCTCGGGATCTCCGCTCGGAGATCCACGTTGACCGCGACATGATAGTGCGCCGAGTACAGGGAGTACAGGAGGGATTTTGAGGGCTGGAGTAGGAATCGAGATTCCAGAGGTGGGGGAGGGCGGAGGCGGGATGAAAAGGTAGCATGAATTTCGAGCACGCGCTAATATGCTCTCGGCGCGCAAGCGCACGAAAACACCGGTGGTGCCCACATGTCGGCCTAAGAGTCCTTATTCTTTATTTTTTGGAGAGCCTGGCCTTTTTTTCAAGATCTTTTGAGAGCCCGGCCTGAGAGTCATAATTGACCTGTTTGGCATTGCGTTACTACTCGACCCATATTCAACAACACTTCACTGGCCCAAACAAGTGTACATCATCGAAAAGACACTGAGCTCAAATTATATAACTTGAAAAAAGGAGATATACTCGAACAACGGAGAATGGTGATGCCTCATTTAGCCCACTAGTAGTTCGAGACAATAAACAGTTCAAAACAACGATATATACAACATTCAAACACTGACTAGTGACTACTACTGACATAAACAGCAAGACATGATAGTTCATAAGAAGTCTTGCTACACCACCAAAACGCACCCATCTGCGGCAGCTCGGACTCTCGTGATCCGGCGAGAATGACATTCTAAATGAAGCAACTATTACATAGTAAGAGTGACATAGACGAGGATGACCAAATGACAAGGAATATGCATAACAAAAGAAAGAACTACCCATCCAGAACCAGCAGCAAAGACAACAAAGTCATTCGAAGAGATGATCCAACACCATCATAATTTGCAGCCCCGCTTCAGCGACCAGTGATCCAGAGACACCAGTACTCCACCCTTTCGATGCAACATCCGAATTACCTATCAACCTGAAGGCTTGAACCACATCAATGCCTGTCGTAATTGAGACATCCAAGGATCAAAGTTAATCCGGATGCCTTTGTCATTCTCACCTTCTTTTGGCTGCATGATGTATCGTTGACAATCAGGGGAGTTTGCTCCCGAACTCCTAGGGCTCGCCGTGTAGACACAGTTTTCCATAGCAAATAGAGCTTCTCTGCCATCAAGGTCCTTGCCAACGGTGATCTCTTGGTTAATCGGATAATTGAGTCCGAGAAACAGAGAGTGTGAACCAGGGCTGTTTACCCGCCTCCAACTAAAAAATCCTAAAGGCCCCAACAAGCTGGTATCCTGCTCATAGAAGTAACAGCCACTGTCCGGAAACTCACGTATTACACAGTGCTTGTATACAGTGGAGTTTTTGCAATATAACTTCTCCGGCTCATGTGTCCGAATGATCATCAATCTTTTGCCGTTGTCTGATCGAGCGAGGAACCAGTTGTGCTTCCCTGTTTTTGGCAAAGGTGGTGTGATTACAAAGGGCAGAATCTTGTAGGGACACCGCATCATATCAAAAGGACATGCATTGTTAATGTAAGATCAGCATTGTTCAGAGTATGAGTAGGATAATGCAAGAAACAACATTGATATGTCCCTGTTGGAACTGGGAGGAAAATACAGGGAAATGTATACTGGGTTCGAAAATATAGAAGTGCCATGCATGGTTATACTGATGTTATCTCGCAATCGATTCTTCACAGGAAACTACCATGTCATGCATGTTATGTAATCATGTTCTGTCCTCACAAACAAATTCTTCAAGGTAACTAACAGACCATGCATTGTTATATACTCGTGTTCTGTGGGCAAATTTTTTGTGAGGATATTATTCTAGCCATTGATTTCTGAAGGGCGAATATAGGTATGTACACATGGTAAGAATTGCAGGATTCCACTCTTCCAAATATAGAGTTCTCCATATGCACATTTACTTCCCTAATGTATGGTTAGATGAAACCAACAGTGTGGTGCATGTTTCTACATCATGAAAATGAGGAAACGAACATGGCCATTGATACACACTCATATTTAGTAGTAGTATATAGCTTACTGTAAAATAAGGATAATATCCATATATTCCTAACCATTTGAATATTCAGGGTACAAATTGGTTGTAATGACATGGTCACAATCGCATGAATTAACTCATTCCAAATATAGCTGATTTACGGCGTCTCTAATACATTGCCATAGTTCTACTCAAATTCTACTCAAACAGGGATATGCCAATCATCACAAAAAGTTCAAACAGTGTCATGGCGTCATCATTAACATGAGACGGAAACAACTTACACGCGCCGTCCCAGCAATATGTGGTGCCATCTACTTTGTCGACCGCGTAGATGATGCCATTGTGTCCAATAGCATCACAGAAGTGTGTATCAGCTTTGATGATGATCCACTGCGAGCCGAGTTGTCTCCAGCTAAAGAAGGCACCGGCGTAAAGATAGGCGAGTCCGCGGTTGAACAAGGCAATTAGCTTGAAGTCTGTGTAATTCGCATGTCGTGTGGGCACTTGGCAGATTACAATCTTCTGCAAAACAAGGTCCGTCCAACTGACGTAGTAATCTAGATGACTTGGACCACGATGGTAATACTCTATATAATCCAACGGAGGAAGGATAGTCTCATGGGAGGTCTGGAAGTTCACGAGCACCAACTTTTTACCGTCTTCTCTGAAGGCAGCCATCTAGTGGGAGTTCATGCCGACCCAGTACATACCTGCCAAGAAGTTTCGGGCGATGGTGATCGGATCGATGTCGAGGGAAATGATGTACGGGGATCCACTACGTACCTGCAAAGAAGTTTCGGCTAATGGAGATCGGATTGAAGTCGAGGGGCATCATGCACGCCTCCGCATCATGGTGAGCCAATCTCGCAAGACTAGATAGCAGCAAGCAGGGTGTCTTGAAAAGCTCAGGCCTCGCTTCGACGATGGCCGTGTGCATGTCCCTCGAGCATGCAGCCAGCCGTAGGGCGCTCAACATATCCATACACGAATAACAGTGGTCGAGGATGTCACTGCGGAGATTGCTCCAATCGCGGCTCATATGGATGATGCGCGGTTCGCGTTCGGCCATGGTGGAGGTTGGAAGGAGGCTTGATTTACAGGGGAGAAGGATGTCGGTGCTGGAGTGGCTAGCGAGGGAATAATGGTACTGGGGGAGGCTAGTGAGGCGACGGTATACGGGGGCACAGTGAGATGGAGACGGAGACAGAGACGGAGACGGAGAAGGAGATGGAGATGGAGTGGTGCTATGGGAGCGGAGAGGGAGACGAGGCGAGGCACCAATGTGCTGTACAACAGCGGTGACAGACTGCACAGTGCACAGGGTGAGGCAGACTTTGGTAACCTGTACACTCCGCCTGGACTAGTGTCAGGCGCAGGGTGTTGTCACTTCACTGTGAGGACCGGATGAATAGTATTTTGACCATCAAGTGTACCACAGTTGTACTACTACTACTACTACTACTAGTAGGTACATGAGTACTCCAGTATTGTATAGCGGAAATAGGTCTCCGGTGCTAGCATGCCTGTTCACTTCATCGTTCAAGTATCATCCATATTGTGAGCAGAACCAAATTCTCGTGCATGCCCAATCAACGCCCTGCCGCGATGCATGAAGTGGTCGTTCTGGTGCATCAAGGACGACATGCAGATCGTTCCACACTTGAGAAGAGGAAAAATGGAAAGGTAGAACGCGGCAGCAGAGGAAGAGAACGCTGGCTAACGAGGCTGGGAGGGGATCGAGCAGGAAGTTAATGCTCCACGCCTAAAGGTTTTGGGAAAACCTGATTTTCATAAGGTGACTTATACTCACCTAAACGGAGGGAGTATTCCTTAACCAGAGAATGTTGTGTCTCCCACTCACGCGCTCAAAAAAAAACAACGACACATTTTTTTATCTGTTTGCATAGGTCCCACCTATCAGGAAGGATGGGCATGTACACGAACAGGTACGACTCATTAGTCTACCCGCATAGCCTTTTTGTTTAGTCTACCTAGCCGTCTAATCAACTGCGTGCACGCCACTTCTCCCATTTACTTCTCCATCAGGAACCGATTCTCCTCGGCTTCTTCACCTCCCCTTCGTCTTCATTTGCATCTAAACCCCACTGCGTTCACATTGTTTTAACCTCTTTAAATAATCATCTACTACTTCAGTTAGACTAGCCATCTAATCCTAATTCTCCAAACCATAGCCCTCCGTTCCAGCGGTTCCAAATGGCGAAAGAGATCGAGATGCAGGTTTTTAGCATCCAACATGTCCTCGTCGAAGACTCGATGCGCATAGTTGCCATCTTCACCGTCCACCCAAGGGTTGTTCGGCAGTGGATCAACAATGTATCCAACTCTCTCGAAAAGGTAGAGACGAGGGTCATTGGTCTCGACGCAGAGTACACGAAGCATGCCCCTGGGAAGATCCAGCGCGCCGCCGTCCTTCAGCTGTGCCTCAAAGATGATGTTTTGGTGTACCACATCGTACACTCGCCCTCCATACCAGGTGAGCTTCATGATTTCTTGTCTCGGGAGGACGTATACTTCTGTGGGGCAGCCATCGAAGGGGACAAATAGAAGCTGGAGCCGTACAACATTGATTTGAAAAGCATCGCTGACCTACAAACCAGAATCAAAATTCCTGTAGAAGATTGTGATAAACAGACACCATCCCTATTCGACGTAGCAAATTTTGTGCTCCGTAGTAATCTTCAGAAGGGTGACGAGACGGTGGCATTAAGGTCGTCTAGATGGCAGAATTATCCCTTGACGTACGAGCGAATAAAATATGCTGCCCTCGATGCCCGTGTGAGTTTTGAGATAGCTGCAAGGTCCAAAGAGCTTGTTGCGAAGCCGTCTCCCATAGAGAATGAGAAGAAGAAGAAGAAGAAGAAGAAGAAGAAGAAGAAGAAGAAGAAGAAGAAGAAGAGGAAGAAGAAGAAGAAGAAGAAGAAGAAGAAGAAGAGAAGAAGAAGAAGAAGAAGAAGAAGAAGAAGAAGAAGAAGAAGAAGAAGAAGAAGAAGAAGAAGAAGAAGAAGAAGAAGAAGAAGAAGAAGAAGAAGAAGAAGAAGAAGAAGAAGAAGAAGAAGAAGAAGAAGAAGAAGAAGAAGAAGAAGAAGAAGAAGAAGAAGAAGAAGAAGAAGAAGAAGAAGAAGAAGAAGAAGAAGAAGAAGAAGAAGAAGAAGTTATGGATGGATGAACTATTTCCTCTCTTGTAAAAAAAATATTCCCTCTCAGTGTATATTGATATAGATGGACTATTTCGATGGTGTGCATGTCTTTGGAACAGAGTAGTAGCGTGGTCCGCTTGACTATAAGGAACTATTTATCCGCATATATAGCTTTCTCGCTACTCCTTCCAAATGATCGGTATGCAAAGGCACGTGTTCAGAGACATGACAGCTTGTCCATGGAAGTTCAACTCACGGCGACCATCACGTTTCATCTCGCGATTCCCGACGCCTCTCAACCCACGGCACCATGCCTCCCGACGCGCCTCACCCCTCTTGGCCGCACCGCCCCTCGCCTTTGTGTGCATGACATGTGGGCCACCTAAAATGCGGCGAGCATCAAGTTTCTACCACAGCCACCGCGATTCCCACGACGCTCGAACCCATGAAACCACACGCCCCCGACCTGCGGCTCACCCCTCTTGGCCCCACTGCCCCTCTGCCTACGGGAGCATTACATGTGGACCAGTCACCTATCGGGTCCACATGTTATTGACTCAAAGGTAGGTGTAGTAAAGCGCTGAAGCTCATTCCGACAGCCCCGAGAGGAAATGTAACTCCTGCGCCAGGGCTTGTGGTGCTCCCGCAGCACGAACTCGTGCCAAACTCGAGATTTGTTTCTTTAATATACATGCACGCAATGATTTAATGGACATTGTAATCTCAACATGTGATGGGGAGTTCTAAATTTGAATTTGAAACTTATAAAACGAAAAGATTCAAAACAAATAAACTGGGAGAGAGGGAGTATATCGTAGGATGTGTCCCATACAAAATAAGTCCCATGGTTTGTCACCGCGAAGATGCGGTTAGAAAGGAGCATGGCGTCTTCCTACTCGTACGGCAACAAATCGGCCGCAGACAGCATGGTGCACCTTTGACCGCCATGTGCAATGTTTGTGCTATCTTATTCAATCTCACCGTGGTTCCATCGTACCAATTCATGCGCTGGCCCGTTGCATGGCTGATCCCAATGTTGGACAAAGGTTCAACCAGAACGGTGTCACCATTGTAAATGTTGTGCAAATTGATGTTGGTACCCTCCCGTACATATGCAAGCCAATCTCCACTCGCACCGAGCCTAACCTGTGAAACAGTGGGCAGGGGGAGAATTAGGAAATGGACACGGAAGTAGTCTTTAGAATGCATTTACTACGTGATCAAACTCATCTTACCTGCTCATCGGAGGAAATCCGAGTGCCCCTCAACGTCGGCATCTCAAGGGGCGTCAACTTGCAACTACGGCCATGCCGCACTGGAGAGGCCCCCAAGGAAACATCCTCGTGCGTTCCACGGAACATCAAGATGCATTTGTATGAGTAGTTTATCTTGTGAGAGAAAAGGATGAAGGAGGGAAGGCCTCTAGAGATAGAGATGGACACTACTACTACCAATGTGCTGGCCCATGCGTTGCAATGGATCCAAAGTAGTAGAATAATACTTGTTCACGTGCTTGAAATATAAACACTCTAGTTTTGATATACATGTGTCAGCAGACATGACAGCTTGTCCATGGAAGTTGAACCACGGCGACCATCATGTTTCTTGTTTCTACCACTGCCACACCCACACGCGATTCCCACGACGCCGCTCCAACCCACGGCACGACGTCCCCCGACGTGGACATGGATCCTCTGACGTGGCTATCACTGCCTTGCCCTGCCTTAACTTCGTTGACAGGTGGGACCCACGCTTATGGGTCCCACATGTCAGTGACAGAATGGTAGGATTGTTCGCGTCAGGGGATCCTCATCCCCCCGACATGCCCCTCATCCCTCTAGACCCCACCGCTCCTCTGCCTTTGTGTGCATGACATGTGGGCCAGCTGAACTGCGGCGACCATCAACTTTCTACCATAGACTCACCCGATTGGACACGGTTTGCCTGCTCCGCTGCTGTGCTGCGATCCGTACTCCCGCTCCATCGAATTTTCATCCAGCGGCTGTGACAAATTTCATCCCGGGCATCAATCCTCAGCTGGATTACTTATGTACTACAGGTAGTACCCGCCGGTGTGGCCATCTACGCCTCGTAACGCCCCGACGCCCAGCTGTGGCACCCTCGCCACGGCCACGCCACCACCATGAGAATGACATGTGGGCCAACCGCATTTAAGGTCCGCATGTTATTGACTCATAGGCCGGGCACTAAGCCACTGAAGTTCGGTCCCGTGGGCCCCGAGAGGGAAATGTAACTCCTGCGGCAGGCCTTGTGGTGCTCCCGCAGTACGAGCTCGTGCCAAAACTGGAATTTATTTCTTACTACTATCAACTAGTACTAGTAAGGTCCCCGCAAAAAAAACTAGTACTAGTAAGGTACACGTGCATTGCACGCATGAGATTCTGGTGGTTTGTGCATTATGCTTCTACATGTGGAGCTTTCTGGATTCTAACATGTGGCAAAATCTGGTGGAATGTAAGGTTAGGCAAGTTTGACTAACTTATGTGAGTGTTTGGTTCAAGCCACACCTTAGGCAAGCCACACTAAGGCCCCACATGACATACACACAAAAAATGTGGCAAGATTCCCTTAGGCTTGCCAACTTGTGGCTCTCATTTTGAAGAACTAATAACTTTGCCTAAGCTTAGTTGTGGCGAAGTTAGTCATGAATTAAGTTCAACCATGGAGTCTTCTAGATTATACATGTGGCAGAATCTGGTGGATGATATCCAACGGCCAGTAGTGCTCGGATTTTCCATCTTTGTACCGTCGGATTGGCTTCATCCAACGACCAACTTTCAAAGTTTTCCACACACTATATAGGGGGTATAGATATAGATGTGTTGGTCCGTTGCAATGGATCCAAAGTATATCTATTTAGTGGAGTGCACTCTAAACACATTATCTATTTATTTTTCTCTAACCTTCTGTAGCCATGCAACCTAGCCACATAAGCTTCATGGGTGCCCCCCCCCCACATCATATTATTCATACTACATTGATTGAAAAAAAGATAAATCACCCAAAACAAGATCTTCCCGGTTTTTGTTCCTATGATGTTGTGCCGTGCACGTACCTACTAGTTGTATAGTGGTAGTACTAGTAATATAGTATTAGGAGTACAAACTTGGTACTAGTAGGAGTAGTACTATTACGGAATGCTCCTACTCTATCAACGAGCCCCGTCTGACACCAAATTTCTTGGCTTCCATGCTACAGCTAGATCTTCCCCTCCTTTATGTTTTCTAACCCGGCGGCGGGCGGGGTGTCGGTTTGCTCAACGGCGGTCCCACATGAAAGTGAGAATGCTAGGCAACACGCCTTCCAAAAGCTATGTGTCGAGCTGGACGGGCCGTGTTGTACTCCCAATTCCCGTGCGTGTGGGGGTGCGTCGCGAACGCGGCAGGCCTTTTCCTTTTACCAGCAATGTGCCCGTGTGTTGCGACGGATCCAAAGTACTAGAATAGTAGTATTTGTTCACAAACTTGAAAGAAATCACCATTGTTTTGATATACTCCTAATATATTACTCCCTCCGTACCTAAATATTTGTCTTTTTTGAGATTTCAAATGGACTATCACATACAAATTATATAGACATATTCTAGTGTTTCTAGCAAGATGCCCGCGCGTTGCACGAAGTTGATGGAAAAGGTAAGAACAACTTATAAATTGACGGATGGAGTACTAGTTGCAGTGATGCATATAATTAAGCAAAGGGATCGCACATGTCGGTATTGACTGGAATGAGAATGCAACAGTACAATAAGAATTAAGGCCACGATGATGCGATCGCAGTGGTGGTTATAGAAGGCAAGAAGAAAGATGGATCCACGAACGTACGACCTCCTCCTCCTCAACTTAGTGCACCGGGCCACCGACCGGCGGCTAAGGAGCGGCGGCTTTTTTGGCGAGGATGAGGTGCTTCTCAGCAAAGGCATCCAAGTCTTCCAGCCGGTTGAGGAAGGCCAACGTCGTAGCATCCTCACTGGCCTTGTAGATACCTATGTACACGATTTTCTCGTACACGTGGATGTGTAGGTCGACGAATTCTTGTAGGGCAAGGCACCTCGCTGCGAGCACGACCTCCAGGTGGACATTCTTCGTGGCGTCGGCAGGCAGTCGCAGGGCCACCAGTGCTTGAAAGAGGTGCCGGCCATGGAGGCCGTTTAGGGTGGCAGGCATTGAGGAGCCCGGGCACGCGGGCTGGAGGAGTACGGCGATGTCGTCCACGAGCTTCTTGAGGACGGTGAACTTGTTGCTGGTGGCAACGATCATCTGGTCCAACTGAGAGTCATAGTTGGCGTCTACGGCGGCCATCCACCATCCGGTCTCCAACACCGTCTAGAGACGATCCTCGGCGCCATGCCGCAGGCCGGTGTCGTGGACCATCTTGCGCAGCCGCTGGCCGCTCATGCGCATCGCCGCCATGGGTCTGGAGTGAGCTCTTTTGCACTTAGTGTAGGTGCTTAGGCAAATGCTTAGGTGCATACGATGTGGTAGATGCATTGGAATGGAGGGGCGCCTTTATATGGGCAATGAGGGCAAACTGCGTTGCATTCACATCGTGCAGCCTCTTTTCCCGGACCTCCTCCCATTACTTCCCTCATGCATTAATTTAAGGAGGATGCATTGGCCGTTCAACATATCGGGAACCGCTACTCCCTCACCCGTCTGCATTAAAGTTGTATCGGGAACTGCACTGCCCGCTGTCAAATCGAATACTCCCTACGTCTAGGTGAGTATTAAGTCATCTTACGAAAACCAAATAGTAAACACATAGGCGTGGTGCATTAATTCTCACGTTGTTTCTTATTTTTTGACATAAATAGAGGAATCAACCAAGAAGAGATGTGGGGCTTGTATGCTTTTAATGACTTGAGACTATCAAACATGACATGCAGTGGTTAGCTCGTTGCACAAGAACAAATACAACCCACGTCAGCACACACGCATCTTATATAGCATCACATCCAATGGCTATAAAAGATGAATGAGACCAAATTATATCTCATCTAGATGAGTTCTAGCAAAACTGTATTAATAATACTTAGTACTCCTGCGCCATGTATCATATATTAGTATCATGTAGTACATTATTTATTGCCATGTACGACACATAGTACTCAACTCTCTCTCTCTCTTTCTTCATTTAATTCTATGACACCTCATCAAAATTGCTAAGGCTAGTACCATTACAACCAGCCTTAGCAAATACTAAACATTAAGTTCTCTCGTTTTCCTCTCCACCTTGGTCACCTAGACGGAGGGAGTATACTGCGCGGGCTTTTCCTACGCGGTAGGCGGGGAAGTTTCGCCTAGTTGGTTCGACAGAGACGCAAGAAGACGAGGGAGTAGGCTGCTGCAAACGTAGGGCTGTGTGATTTGACAGCGAGTTACTGCTGGACAGGTGGGGTGATGAGGACATGACTACCTTGGATATGACCAAAAATATTGCATACATGTATATTTGTGAGGTGATTTCTAATGCAAACTATGCAATAATTTATTTATGTCATCCAGGACAAAAATAATTCACAAAATTTTATGCCATGTCTAATTGCAGGTGTATGGGACATTTGTACAATCCACATATGAAGATAAGGGAGAAAGAGGAATTTACTTGTTGTTCAAAAAGTTCTCTCACGTCACTTTTGGCCCAAGAGAAGATAGAGTCAAAGTCTCTCATGTTCTGGACTCAAATTCGGACTGCACAAATATACCTGACTCAAAACGTCAATAACTTTTTCATCCGAACTCCAAATTGGATGATTTTTTTTGTTGGAAAGTAGATTTCGTGCACTTTCCAACCCAATTGGATTCACCTTCAAATTCATCCGGAGCGTTGAGTTATGGACGAAACAATCTGATGATGCAGCAGAATCCGTGTCAAACTACAAGTCCAATGATGTTACGTCACCTCCACTTGGGCCCATTGGCCTTGTACGACCTAGGGTTAGTTTTAGGCTGCCTTGGGACGTCCTCCCACCTCCTTGGCCGCCACCCCTTGCTCCTATATAAGTAGATCCATCTAGTAGCTTTTTCCTTGGGATTTGTTTAGTTAAAAGTTAGCCATTGCAACTTCATGTACTTCGTTTGTGTCCAACGACCAGACCAAGGCCGCTTACGGATCCCCACCATTATTAATACTTCATATATATTCGCAATATTCAGATTGCTTTATCATATTCTTGCTCGTTCTTCGATTGCGTGCAGGAATAGACCTTCGTGGTCAGGCTGATTGTGCTTCCAGATCGCCAAGAACCTCGGAGATTGGTTTAGCGATTGCTAAGGCACAACATCGTGCACGTTTGTAGTCGGATCGTCAAAGTCGAATCCACCAAATCGATAGTTATCATCTCATCGAAAGATCGGGACCCTCGCCTCTATCAAGTGGTATCAGTTTTCAGGTTGCTCGGTGAGATTTTCCAGTTATACCTAGATTCGATTTATTTTCTTACCTATTGTCTAAGAAAAGGCCACCAAAAAAGTTAGATCTATTCATCCTTTGTCCTAGCCAGTCCAAGCCTTTGCAATTTTCTTTTCATTGTTTGCATTATTGAATTATCGGTTGCATCGTCGTGTCGAGTTGCTGGTCTTAGTGTCTAGTTCCTTTAGAGTTTCGAGTTCTGTTCATATTAGTCACGCCGCCGCTGCATCATTATCACTTCCGCTGTCCACCATACCATCCATCAATTTCCACCACGTGCTACGCACTATTCATTGTCATAATCATAGTTGAGGTCATTCACATCTTCGCTTGATCCAATCTGCATCTTATCTAGTTTGTTTTGGAAAAAGAGAGAAAAAAAAGACGGAAAAAAAGAGAGAGAGAAAAAAGTAAAAAAAAAAGTCAGAGAAAAAAAAGAGAAAGAAAAAGAAAAAAAGTGTGAGGAAAAAAAAGAGAGAAGAAAAAAATTCGGATCTATCTAGACTCAATCTCGTAGTTGAATTCGGATTGGAATCTGTTTTGCGCACTGTTCAGTAAAACAGGCATAACTTCCTCATACGAAGTCAGTTTTGGCTCCGCGAGTACTCAAATTAAAGCTGGTGATGAGCAGCATCTAAATAGTTTTAGAAGCTAGTTCAATATTTGGGACCTCAAAATCGGCTTCTAAATAGGTCTTTTTGCCCTCCGAAGTTCATGAACACAGCTTGTTCCAATTTTTCAGGCCAGTTTTAGAATTCTTTGACTCCTCATATCAATTCGGAATTGAGTGATTCTTTTTGCATTGGAAAGCTTGAGTAAGTAGCATTCTTAAAAAAGTTATCAGAAAATTGGCTCAAACTTTTCAAGAGGAAAATTGGAGAGAGAGTTGTTGTATATCCTGCTTGGCAGTTGTTTTTCATCATTACCTTTACTACCGTTGTGATCTTCACTTATATCTTGCTGTCCAGAGCTACTTATTATCTTTCATTGATACTAGTTGTGCTACGCCGTGACCTCATTAGTGTTCTAGGCTCGCGTCTCTAGTCCGGTCTAGCCTAGGACCAGCACAGTACCGTCGTTGAGCGTTTATTCAATATTGCATCTCTGAATTGATTATTGCTAATCTTTTGCTACCATATATAGCCAACCCAGCTCCACATATTTCTACACCGTGTATACGTATGTTCCCCTGACAATTGCTTTACACAATCTTCGGAGTTATTTGACACCGCTGGTTGCCTGTCACCACCTGCCGCATGGTAAGAACTTGTAAGATATTGATATTTGCTTTACTGTGAGCACTTTAAAACCACATCCTAGTAGTTCATAGGAACATTATTCTCGAATTTTGTTTCTTGTTTCTACTAATCATGACAGGTTCCGGAGATAGAAGTTCTTGGAAGACGGACACATCTTCACCATCACGAGAGTTGGGACAGCACACACAATCATATGGTCAGGTTATGTCTTTACCATCATTTGAGGGTAGATTTAATCCTGCTATTTATCTAGCTTGGGAGCTTGAATTAGAAGAAGTTTTTAGTCACTATGATTTTTCTGAACTTGAGAGAGTACGAGCTACCAATAGAGCATTTGTTGGTTTTGCTTCTATTTGGTGGAGTGTACATTGTAAGAAAAACATTGATAACCAACCCACAACTTTGAAAGTTTTGAAAGCTGTAATGAGACAACAATTTTTTACTCCTTACTATCATCGTGAATTGCTTAGCAAATTGGAACAATTAAAACAAGGCAGTAACACTGTTCATGCTTACTACCAAGAGTTCAAATCTTATATGCATCATTGTGACATAGAAGAATCTGAGGATGATACAATGAATAGATTTTTTGGTGGTTTGAACCATGATATCCGTGCAAGATTTCACTATATTCCTCGTTGCTTTACTGGTATGTATGTTCACGCTTGTACCTTTGAGAGACAGATACAGGAGGATGCATTGGGTGACTACAACAACTACTATTCCAGTTCATGCTCACCACCGCCGGTTGATTCCTCCACCGTTGCACCTACTAGAGCAGCCCCACCCCAGATTGTGAGTGCGACATCATATCAAGTGTATGGTGCATTGTCAACGCCCGTACCTACATCAGCTACGTCTTTGCGACAAGGTAACCGTAAAGGTATTAATGATATAACTTCACATGAGAATGATGCATCCCTAGTTAACTTGAATGCATCATGTGTTGAGTTACCTGGTGATTTGAGCACATCACCTATTTTAGAGAATATTGATACTATCATGAATGCGTCATGTGATCAAACAACTGAAATACCAACAATTTTGAGTGCACCCATTGAATTAACTGTTGATGCAAAAGAATCAATGTTTAATCATTTTGATATGACCTCTAATCTTGGTGATGATTCTGTGTCGAATGACTTATTGCATGTTTGCTTATTTAAGCATGTTGTAGCATGTAAACTTGATGCAAGTAAGGTTTATTCACCAATATTGGGATGGTTTAATGATGAACATTGTCAATCTTTTGAAATGAATAAGAGCTTCACTTATATGTGCAAACTGAGTTGCAATATTTTCATGCCTTCTACTTCTTGTGATAATGTTTTGGCTTTAGATGCAAGTTACTCATCTATTCATGTGTCATATGTGCAAAAATCAAGGGAAGTAAAAACGGATGACATATACATATACAACATGTACACCTTGTCTCTTTTGTTAGCCACATTTCAGACTAAGCAACGCCGAGGACGGCTTTTTTTTCAAGAAGGGGAGGATGATGAGGACATGACTACCTTGGATACGACCAAAATAATTGCATACATGTATATTTGTGAGGTGATTTCTAATGCAAACTATGCAATAATTTATTTATGTCATCTAGGACAAAAATACTTCACAAACTTTTATGCCATGTCTAATTGCAGGTGTATGGGACATTTGTACAATCCACATATGAAGGTAAGGGAGAAAGAGGAATTTACTTGCTGTTTAAAAAGTTCTCTCACGTCACTTTTGGCCCAAGAGAAGATAGAGTCCAAGTCTCTCACGTTTTGGACTCAGATTCAGACTGCATAGACATACCTGACTCAAAACGTCAATAACTTTTTCATCCGAACTCCAAATTGGATGATTTTTTTGTTGGAAAGTAGATTTCGTGCACTTTCCAACCCAATTGGATTCACCTTCAAATTCATCCGGAGCGTTGAGTTATGGACGAAACAATCTGATGCTGCAGCAGAATCCGAGTCAAACTACAAGTCCAATGGTGTTACGTCACCTCCACTTGGGCCCATTGGCCTTGTACGACCTAGGGTTAGTTTTAGGCTTCCTTGGGACGTCCTCGCACCTCCTTGGCCGCCACCCCTTGCTCCTATATAAGTAGATCCATCTAGTAGCTTTTTCCTTGGGATTTGTTTAGTTAAAGTTAGCCATTGCAACCGTGTGCCGTTTGTGTCCAACGACCAGACCAAGGCCGCTTACGGATCCCCACCATTATCAATACTTCATATATATTCGCAATATTTAGATTGCTTTATCATATTCTTGCTCGTTCTTCGATTGCGTGCAGGAATAGACC
Organism: Aegilops longissima; assembly: GCA_021605205.1. NCBI lineage: Eukaryota > Viridiplantae > Streptophyta > Magnoliopsida > Poales > Poaceae > Aegilops > Aegilops longissima. The sequence goes on from CM038678.1 coordinate 309,371,981, forward strand.
TTCGTGGTCAGGCTGATTGTGCTTCCAGCATCGTCAGTAACCTCAGGAGATTGGTTTAGCGATTGCTAAGGCACAACATCGTGCATGTTTGTAGTCGGATCGTCAAAGTCGACTCCACCAAATCGATAGTTATCATCTCATCGAAAGATCGGGACCCTCGCCTCTATCATGGGGCCCCGTGATTTGACTTGCCATTATCATTTTAACTGCGGCACTATGACCGGCGTGAGTCTCCTAGATTCCTGACCACCTCCACACAGGTGCCTCTCCCAATGCTCCACCATGTAGTAGAGGCTGGCTCTTGCATGAGAGCCCACTTTCCCACTTTTTCCTTGCCTCTCTTTCCACCACATATGCAAAAATGCCATGTAAAGCGCACTATTGTACTTACTTTTACTTGCTCCTACAGGTGCTTAAGCTTGCCTCACAGGCATAAAGTCTGATGTGGCAAGTTAATCAAGAAGAGAGAGACTAGTTTGGTGACCCAAGGAAGAAACGGTGCTAAGCGCGTGTACCTAGGTGAAAAGACAATTTTGAGTCTATAGCTAATTAAATGAAGCAAACTTAGCAACACCATTTCATTGGAAGAGGTCACTCCTTGGCAAATGCAATAAATACTAGTACTCCATGTGTCCCATAATATAAGAACGTTTTTGGCACTACACTAGTGTCAAAAACGTTCTTATATTATGGGACGAAGGGAGTACGAAGAAAGAGATAGAGAGAAGTAAAAAAATATAGTTATAGCCAACCTTATATCCAAAACCTTGTTGTAGTATGAGTGACTAAGTGATGAGTATGTATGACATGCCAACATCAGATAGCCTAACGCACCGTGTTAAATCTCCAAGGGCGCGACCGCATGAGCGACGCGACAGTCGTGGTAGGCGCGACCACGATATGGTCTGCTGGCAGCCCTTGGATCTGAGATCAAATGGTCACATGCTAAGTTGCTGAAAATTTGCAGAATAACCCTCCAGGATAGGATATTCACCCATAGGTCTAGAATCACGCCATGCAACCGTTCGATCACAGATCCAAGGGCTCTCGGAAGCCCGTATCATGGGAGAATGGAAAGCCACTACCCTGTCGTTCGCACGCTGGCAGTTCGCTCCTACTCGTCCCCGCACGTCCTTCAATACTACGGCGGTTCGCTCCTAGTCGTCCCGTCCATTCACATTACGGTAGTTCCACTAATCCTAACCCTCCTCCCAAATCCATGGCGTCCCAAATCTCCCCGACCGGCGGTGAGTACAAGGTTAGAACCATCACCGGCGATGAGTTCGTCGTCATCTTCACCCGTTCTTCCGCGACGGTGAAAGGATGCCTTTCTTGCTTCAAACGCATGTTCGAAGACTCAGATGATGAGTGGGTCGCTTGGCTAGATGTTGAGTACACCACAATCCTGGGACGAGAGAAAGATCTAAGGGACGAAGAGAGGAAGAAGCCCGCGATGATCCAGGTTTGCATGCATGACTTATGCTTGGTCTACCACATATGCCATGCGGACGTTGACTGCCAGGATTTTAAGGACTTCCTCGAGAGCAACCTAGTCAAATTCGTTACTGTAGACTTTGGTAATGACAAAGAAGTCCCGCGTCGAATAGGCCTCGTTGTAGGCAACACCTTCGACCTCCAGAAGAATCGGCTAGTGTCCTCTCGTCAGCCTTCAATGCTGACCCTGGCAGGAGCCATGGTTCATCCTTCGTACGGTAAACTGGAGAAACCTCCATACACGTTTCATCATCATGCATGGCAGCGGAATGTACTAGATATAGACCACATCCACTACGCTGCAATGGATGGCTACCTTTGCTTCAATATCTACAAGGGTTGGATGAAGAGCAACAGCCAAGTGTGCGGTTCAAGCAAAGAAGTATCGCCAAGAGGAAGAGGGACAAGGACGAACTCGAGGACGTGGGACGAGGACTCCGAGTAAGGTGGCAGTGTCGTTGCTCATGGTGGTTCTAATGCAGTGTCTACCGGAATAGTTGCAAACTTTGATTTCAGGTGTGCTTAATTTAATTTGAGGGGTGTGTTGTGCTGAGCCCCCAGCAGAACTATGTTATGTTTCTTCTTGTTACTTTAACTCTTCAGTACGTACATACTAGTATTTCTTACATTTCATCTTTTAGTTGGTATAGTACTACCACTCATTTCTTCACATTATATATGTACAATATATATATGGCCAACATCATATAGCCAGCAGTTTAGTTGTCAAAGAATTTTTGTGGTGCTTAGTTTTGTCAAAGAATTCTGTGGTGCTTAGTTTTATTTGAGGGGTGGGTTGTGCACTTGTGCTGGACACCATTATTGTGACAAGCCTTTTTAATAGTACTATACGCATAATTTGGCGACGAGCGCTCTCTATATGTACCACCTTCTTTTTTAATTTCAAGTTTTGCTCCATGGCGCAATCCATCGATACTACCACTGTTCAAAAGTGGAGTATATACATTTTTTTAAAAGGCTAGAGGGCGGGGAAGTCTAGCTCGGTCGGTTTCACGAGATGCAAGGGCCTTTGTGATTTGACGGCTCATTATTGCGGTCAAATCGAATAGTACTGCGCCGCCCGCTGCACGCCCGGCGCCTCTATTAAACACCTCCGTTAAACCCGCATGCAAACCGAGAATCCTACTCCAGCCACACGTCCAATCATGAGCGGGCCGGAATTAAACGCAACACCGGCCAAGCTCCTGCCGTCCGCCATCAGTTTAAACGAGGCCAGACGCCGGCCAAGCTCCTACCGTCCGCCCTCTATTTACACGAGGCCAGACAGACAGCGGGCAAGAATCGCACCCCTCCGCCGCTCCCCCATCTCCTCCTTCACCATTTTCTCCACTCTTACGATGGCTTCCGATGAGCCGTTCTCCGGCATATTACCCGGCTGGGTGGCCTGCCGAGCCCTCCGGATACGGGCGAGGCCGCTCGGTGCTTCACCAACCTCGCTTGGTCCGACGGAGCCAGTTGCCGCCCCAAGCAGGCGCGTGGTTCAGCAACTCGCCGCTCCAGTTCAGCTCGATGAGGAGTGGCGAGTTGCTCCACGCCGCACGGGCGGCGAGCACGCCGCACGGGCGCCGTCGCTGCCACGTCGCATCGCGCCACCGGTGTCTGCGGTGGCGCGCCTCCGTGTCGTGGCGCGCCTCCCGTACTGCGGCGGCTTTCATGCGGCGAGAGCGAAGCGGGTGCGTGGAGAGCGACGAGTCGGTGACCAGCTTCTCCGTGTCCACCGCCATCATCAAGGAGAAGTAGAACATGGGAGGCCGCCGCCACTTGGGACCCATGAAGGCCACCGCCGAGGCGACGACCGCGGATTCAGGTGGTTTCTTTGCTGCTTCGTCTCTTCCGAGGAACTTCGTCGACCCCGCAAGTGTCTGACAGACATGAGGAAGACAAAGGGATCCGCGGGCGGCCATTTAGAACTAAAATAAGTCTAGATACATCCATTTCCGGACAGAGGGAGTATTAATTATACAAGAGAGCCAGATTAGCACCTCTTAGTTCATGTAAATGTAATGAAATCCATCATGTTTATATGAAGATCCGACTTTTTTATACGAAATCCTTCATGCTTATATGAAATCAGTCCGTGTTTGCACGAATTTCATCTGGTTGGTTAGAGTTGTAAAAATGTATGCCGCTGGCGTTTGATGTCGTCCTCCGCTTAAGGAAGCGGGAGGAAAATTGCCGGCTGCTGTTGGAGATGCTCTTTATGCTAGAAATAATAGAGTGACATCCAATCCATTTGAGTTAATTGCCCGTATGATTGTCCCTTTATAAAAAGTTAATTGCATGCACAGTGTACACGTGACTTGCAGGGTGGCTACAGCTTCGTACAGAAAGTTCAAAAGAAATAAGTCCGTCCTTAATCTTGTATTCTAAGTACTATGTGGGTTCCACTGTCAGTACAGTGGCGAAATAAGTATATATATTAAATAAGTAGAGTAATATATAATATAAAAATATAAAGTTAAAAGACAGAATTCGAACTCATGCCATCGCATTGCGAGCATCCAGCGCTAACCAGCCCAGCACATTTTTGTTGTAGACCATGCTGGAGATATATCTCCATGTCTACTCTTATATATACTCCATTCGTTCCTAAATATTTGTCTTTTTCATATTTCAAATGGACTACCACATACGGAAGTGTATGTAGACATATTTTAGAGTGTAGATTCACTCATTTTGCTCTATATGTCTATTCAGGAAGGGGTCAGATTTGTCCCTTATTTATTTATGAGGTATCCAGATGGCACTGCACCGCCAAGAAAAGAGGGTAACATCAAAATTATGGACTACTTTTTTGAGTATGTTGGTAAGATCCGGTCATCGTCACTTGGTGAAATCTCTAAAAAGACAAATACTCCCTCCGTCCGGAAATACTTGTCATCAAAATGGATAAAAGGAAATGTATCTAGACGTATTTTAGTTTTAGATACATCTCTTTTTATCCATTTTGATGACAAGTATTTTCGGACGGAGGGAGTAGAAAACAGACTTGGTGATGATGGTGTGCGTGCCGTCCTGCAATATAGGCCGTCGGATTTATATCTAACGGATAGGAAAGAAACTATGGCAATTTTGCAAAAATATACCCACACATCTCTCCACGTTCGCAAATAAGGCCTTCACTCGTTCAACCTTTTCTCTCACAAGATAAACTACACATACAAATGCATCTTGATGTTCCGTGCAACGAACGGGCAGCTAGCTAATTTCTTTTAAAATAGTTGCTGCATAATTGGGTTGAAGTGATATATTTTATGTCTACCCCGAATGATTTCAGATTCACTAGTAGTAACAAAGATAAGGTTGCCTTGTTAATTAACAGAAAATAGGGTGAAAACTATCTCATGAGGCCGGTAAAAACAAGGCACACTGGGTTCAGCGTCATCGTCACTACAGCTGTGCACGCGCGAGAAGTCTACATATCGAGGGGGCTACCGAGCGAGGCACCGAGACACAATGTTTGAGAGAGAAACCAATTGACAGATTATGATCAGATCGAGTTGTCACCCTTCTGCTGTCATTGTCGGGGGGGGGGGGAGGGAGAGAAAGACGTATCGAGAGTGTGCGCGGTAGGCGCAGAGGCACAACTAGCGAGTGTGTGTGTGTGTGTGTGTGTGTGTATGTGTGTGTGTGTGTGTGTTTGGAAGAGGAGTAGATAGATTATTATCAAGATCGATGTGCCACCCTACTCCTTCGGTGCCGGGTAGTGTGTGTGTGTGTGTGTGTGTATGTTTGAGAGAGAAGCCAGTCGATAGATTAGTATCAAGATCGAGGTGTCACCCTACTCCTTCGGTGTTGGGAAGTGTGGGTGTGTGTGGGGGGGGGGGGGCAGTGACACTCACATATCTCTACTCTTATAAAAAAACAGAGTTTGTGATGATGGTGTTCCTGCCATCCTGCAATATAGGCCATCCGATTTATATCCAACGGCCAGGAAGGAAACTATGGCAATTTTGCAAAAAGATACCCACACCCCTCTCCGCATTTTCAAATAAGGCATTCCCTCGTTCATCCTTTTCTCCCACAAGATAAAATTCTCATACAAATGCATCTTGATGTTCCGTGCAACGCATGGGCATCTTGCTAGTAGGGAGAAGGAGTTTGTGTGACACATATCTAGCTATATTAAGGGATAGGTAGATAGCATATGTGTGAGAGACATTATTATACTTTGAGACATTAGTGGCTATGGGTGGGCGGAATTAAAGGGGTGGGCGTGTTAGACATAGAGAGCGTGTGTGTTTCTGTGTGAGAGACTTGTAGGACGGGGTAGAAAGACGAATTTAACCCTGACGGAGGGAGAGAAATACACGAAGTGCGCGTGTGTGATTCTGATGCCCACAGGGAAATGAGATATGTATGCGTGTGAGAGAGATTGCACAATTCATTCACGCATCACTATCTAGCGGTCGTGGACATGCATCGCTTGAACATAAGTCAATATCTACTTCATATCGTGGACAAAGGTACAATATCGATTCAACGCTATAAAGATTGGACACTCACATATCACAGTTTTTTCTATTCAAATAAACCTTTTCAGTTGTGCATGCCAAAGTTACAGTGATGTTTCTTCAAACAACCAATGTAGCTATCATGTACATGCACCATTGTTACTCTTGCATTCAAATTCATTAGTGTTGGTTGATTTAAGTTTCTATTTTGAAGTAATATATGTAATATTCATATATGAATTCAACGGGTACGCAATTTATGAAATGGAGGCTATGTAATCATACGAGGTAACACTTTTAAGTAGCTGACTACAATATCCATTTCTTTTTGTGCACCTCTACACTAACACGTCAATGCATTATGTTTAAAGTAAATAACCAATGGCACTAAATTATCTATTTACACGAGAAATACATAGGCTGAGCGTTTGATCCCTTTTTGTGAACGCGCCACTACACCGTCACGATTGGTCGCGCCGTGTGAACGCCCAAGTTATGGGCGCATCATCCCGAAGTTATTGTCTTTTTTTCTAGGGTGGACTTCACACCGTTATTAATCTTGACGCGTGCCCGTGTAGACAGTCTAGCATGACCTTCCCGCTAGCACGGTCCAAAATTAGTTGAAACTGGATACTGAACGATCCCGTGGGCGGCAAAATCTCCCGCCTCCTTCTAAAATTTCCGCCATCTTAGTCTTTAGCATGCGAAATCCCCCTTTTGTCCTTGGTGCACGGAGAACGACAGTTACAATACCGCCCTCATCTACATGATAGGTCGGGGCTGCTTTGGTAACTTCCGGTTCCCCCACTACACGGCACCCCTATTTCCTCTCCCCCTCCAGCAAAAACGACTAACTCCACACCACTAGAGCATCTTACATCACGCCGTCCGTTCTTCATCGCCCTTTCTCCCCTCCCCTCTTGGAACCCTAGACTGCTCATCCACCGGCGTACCATAGCCCATTCACTGCCAGCGGCGTCCACCTCGCCGGATCTACTTCTGCGGCCGCATCTACCCCTCCCACCTCCCCTAGAAACAAGTAGACTGCACATCCACCACTGTACCACAGCCCATTCAGTGCCGGCCTTGTCCATGGCACCGGATCTGCTTCGCTGGTACTCTTGTCAACCGTCGCGCATTTGCAGCGGCTCATTCGTACTCCCCACCAGAGATGCTTCGTCCACACCACCCGGAGCTGCCCCACCGACGCCCCCATCGACGGCCTCTAATCCTCTTCGCCGACACCTTCCTCAACCCTACCGGAGCCGCTTCGCCGACACCTTCCTCAACCCTACCGGAGTAGCTTCGCCTATACCATTCTCAACCCTACCGGAGCCGCTTTGCCAACTCACAAGTCCACGGCCTCAGATCCGCTTCCTCGCACCCTCATCCAACCTACCGGAGCAGCTTCTGATGCCCCATCCACGGCCACAGATCTGCATCGTCGACACCACCCTTAACCCAACCACTGGAGCAGCTTCTGACGCCCCGTCCACGGCCGCAGATCCGCAACTTTTGATTCTCGAAAACAATTGTTAAAAATCACCAGAACGTGATAAAATAGTGATTCCAATTGATTCTTATCAATAAACAAATTTCCTAGGTCGTCCTATTTTGGCTGAATTTGGAGTTCCGTATATGCTTTAGTTCTGATTACTACTGATCATTCGTTTTTGAAGATTCTGTTTTTCGTGTGTTGTTTGCTTATTTTGATGAATCTGTGGCTAGTAAAATAGTTTATGATCCATAGAGAAGTTGGAATACAGTAGGTTTAACACCAATATAAATAAATAATGAGTTCATTACAGTACCTTGAAGTGGTCTTTTGTTTTCTTTCGCTAACGAAGCTTACCAGATTTCTGTTGAGTTTTGTGTTGTGAAGTTTTCAAGTTTTGGGTGAAATCTTTTGGTGGATTATGGAACAAGGAGTGGAAAGAGCCTAAGATTGGGTATGCCCATGGCACCCCCAAGATAATCCAAGGACACCAAAAAGTCAAAGCTTCGGGATGCCCCGGAAGGCATCCCCTCTTTCGTCCACTTCCAACGGTAAATTTACTTGGAGCTATATTTTTATTCACCACATGATATGTGTTTTGCTTGGAGCATCTTGTATTATTTGTGTATTTGCTTGTTAGTTTACCACAATCATCCTTGCTGTACACACCTTTTAAGAGAGCCATACATGAATTGGAATTTGTTAGAATACTCTATGTGCTTCACTTATATCTTTTGAGCTTGATAGTTTTGCTCTATGTGCTTCACTTAAATCTTTTGAGCTTGATAGTTTTGCTCTAGTACTTCACTTATATCTTTTAGATCATGGTGGTGGATTTGTTTTAAAGAAACTATTGATCTCTCATGCTTCACTTAGATTATTTTGAGAGTCTTAAATAGCATGGTAATTTTCTTAATAATAATATGCTTGGTATTCAAGATTTGTAAAACTTTCTTTTGAGTGCGTTGAATGCTAAGAAAAGTTTGATGCTTGATAATTGTTTTGAGATATGGAGGTGATAATATTAGAGTCATGCTAGTTGAGTAGTTATGAATTTGAGGAATACTTGTGTTAAAGTTTGTGATTCCCGTAGCATGCACGTATGGTGAACCGTTATGTGATGAAGTCGGAGCATGATTTATTTATTGATTGTCTTCCTTATGAGTGGCGGTCGGGGACGAGCGATGGTCTTTTCCTACCAATCTATCCCCCTAGGAGCATGCGCGTAATATTTTCGTTGATACCTTGTAGATTTTTGCAATAAGTATATGAGTTCTTTATGACTAATGTTGAGTCCATGGATTATACGCACTTTTCTCACCCTTCCACCATTGCTAGCCTTTCTAATACCACGCACTTTTCGCCGGTATCATACACCCACCTTAAACCTTCCTCAAAACAGCCACAATACCTACCTATCATGGCATTTCCATAGCCATTCTGAGATATATTGCCATGCAACTTTCCACCGTTCCGTTTATTATGACACGCTCCATCATTGTCATATTGCTTAGCATGATCATTTAGTTGACATCGTATTTGTGGCAAAGCCACCGTTCATAATTCTTTCATACATGTCACTTATGAATCATTGCATATCCCGGTACACTGCCGGAGGCACACATATAGAGTCATATTTTGTTCTAAGTATCGAGTTGTAAGTAAATAAAAGTGTGATGATCATCATTTTTAGAGCATTGTCCCAAGTGAGGAAAGGATGATCGAGACTATGATTCCCCTTAAGTCGGGATGAGACTCTGGACGAAAAATAAAAAAAGAAAACAAAAGAGGCCATAAAAAAATAGAAAAGGCCCAAAAAAATGAGAGAAAAAGAGAGAAGGGACAATGTTACTATCCTTTTACCACACTTGTGCTTCAAAGTAGCACCATGATCTTCATGATAGAGAGTCTCTCGTTTTGTCACTTTCATATACTACTGGGAATTTTTCATTATAGAACTTGGCTTGTATATTCCAATGATGGGCTTCCTCAAATTGCCCTAGGTCTTCATGAGCAAGCGAGTTGGATGCACACCCACTTAGTTTCCTTTGTTGAGCTTTCATATACTTATAGCTCTAGTGCATCCGTTGCATGGCAATCCCTACTCACTCACATTGATATATATTGATGGGCATCTCCATAGCCCGTTGATAGGCCTAGTTGATGTGAGACTATCTTCCCTCTTTTTGTCTTCTCCACAACCACCATTCTATTCCACATATAGTGCTATATCCATGGCTCACGCTCATGTATTGCGTGAAGATTGAAAAAGTTTTGAAAATGTAAAAAGTATGAAACAATTGCTTGGCTTGTCATCGGGGTTGTGCATGATTTAAATACTTTGTGTGGTGAAGATAGAGCATAGCCAGACTATATGATTTTGTAGGCATAACTTTCTTTGGCCATGTTATTTTGAGAAGACATGATTGCTTTGTTAGTATGCTTGAAGTATTATTATTTTTATGTCAATATGAACTTTTGTCTTGAATCTTTCGGATCTGAATATTCATACCACAATTAAGAAGAGTTACATTGAAATTATGCCAAGTAGCACTCCGCATCAAAAATTCTCTTTTTATCATTTACCTACTCGAGGATGAGCAGGAATTAAGCTTGGCGATGCCTGATACGTCTCCAACGTATCTATAATTTTTGATTGCTCCATGCTATATTATCTATTGTTTTGGACTATATTGGGCTTTATTTTCCACTTTTATATTACTTTTGGGACTAACCTATTAACCGGAGGCCCAGCCCAGAATTGCTGTCTTTTTGCCTATTTTAGTGTTTCGAAGAAACAAAATATCAAACGGAGTCCAAATGGAATGAAATCTTCAGGAACGTGATTTTCTCATTGGATAAGACCCAGGAGACTTGGACCCTCCATCAAGAAAGCTTTGAGGCGGCCACGAGGGTGGAGGGCGCCCCCCCTAGGGCGCGCCCCTACCTCGTGGGCCCCTCGAGGCTCCACCGACGTACTTCTTCCTCCTATATATACATATGTACCCCCAATAGATCAGATACGGAGCCAAAAACCTAATTCCACCACCGCAACTTTCTGTATCCACGAGATCCCATCTTGGGGCCTGTTCCGGAGCTCCGCCGGAAGGGGATTCCACCATGGAGGGCTTCTACATCAACATCATAGCCTCTCCGATGAAGTGTGAGTAGTTTACCTCAGACCTTCGGGTCCATAGTTAGTAGCTAGATGGCTTCTTCTCTCTTCTTGGATCTCAATACAATGTTCTCCCCCTCTGTCGTGGAGATCTATTCGATGTAATCTTCTTTTTGCGGTGTGTTTGTTGAGGCCGATGAATTGTGGGTTTATGATCTAGATTATCTATGAGCAATATTTGAATCTTTCCTGAATTCTTTTATGTATGATTGAGTTATCTTTGCAAGTCTCTTCGAATTATCTGTTTGGTTTGGCCAACTAGATTGGTAGTTCTTGCAATGGGAGAAGTGCTTAGCTTTGGGTTCAATCTTCCAGTGTCCTTTCCCAGTGACAGTAGGGGCAGCAAGGCACGTATTGTATTGTTGCCATCGAGGATAACAAGATGGAGTATTTATCATATTGCATGAATTTATTCCTCTACATTATGGCATCTTGCTTAAGGCGTTACTCTGTTTTCATTACCTTAATACTCTAGATGCATGCTGGATAGCGGTCGATGAGTGGAGTAATAGTAGTAAATGCAAGCAGGAGTCGGTCTACTTGTCTCGGACGTGATGCCTATATACATGATCATACATAGATACTCTCATAACTATGCTCAATTTTGTCAATTGCTCAACAGTAATTCATTCACCCACCGTAAAATACCTATGCTCTTGAGAGAAGCCACTAGTGAAATCTATGGCCCACGGGTCTATTTTCATCATATTAATCTTCCTACGCTTTATTATTGCTTTGCTCTTTACTTTGCCTTTTTATTTTACTTTGCATCTTTATACCAAAAATACCAAATATATTATCTATCATCTCTATCAGATCTCACTCTCGTAAGTAACCATGAAGGGATTGACAACCCCTATTCGCGTTGGTTGCGAGGAGCTATTTGTTTTGTGTAGGTACGAGGGACTTGCGCGTGGCCTCCTACTGGATTGATACCTTGGTTCTCAAAAACTAAGGGAAATACTTACGCTACTCTGCTGCATCATCCTCTCCTCTTCGGGGAAAACCAACGCAAGCTCAAGACGTAGCAGGGGTGTCGGTGTCAAAACCAGCAGATTTCGGATAGGGGGTCCCAAATTGTGCGTCTAAGGTCGATGGTAACAGGAGACAGGGGACACGGTGTTTATCCAGTTTCGGGCCCTCTCTATGGAGGTAATACCCTACTTCCTGCTTGATTGATCTTCATGAATATGAGTATTACAAGAGTTGATCTACCATGAGATCGTGAGGGCTAAACCCTAGAAGTCTAGCCCGTATGACTATGGTAATGAGTATCTCTCCCTTTCTGGACTAAGTCCTCCGGTTTATATAGGCATTGGGGAGATCTAGGGTTACACAAGGTCGGTTACAAAGGAAAAGAATCTACATATTAGGTCGCCAAGCTTGCCTTCCACGCCAAGGAGAGTCCTATCCGGACACGGATGCAGTCTTCGGTCTTCGTATCTTCACAGCCCATCAGTCCGGCCCATGGCTAACAGATCGGATGCCCGAGGACCCCTTAGTCCAGGACTCCCTCAGTAGCCCCTGAACCTGGCTTCAATGACGAGGAGTCCGGCGCGCAGATTTGTCTTCGGCATTGCAAGGCAGGTTCCCTTCTTTCCCAACTCCAAGATAGTCTTCGGACGTGATGATTGTATACGGACCTGTAACACACACCACACACAACCGCAGAGAGAATATAATATTCCATAGGTCCAATCAGCTGACAACTTTTTACCACGTGACATCACATCCGCCTGATCATAATTTCGGACCGTTTTGTTCTGCCATTCCACGTTCCAAAACGTGGTTGCCATTGGCACGTCCTGTCAAAGCAGAGATCGTGTCCCCTTATCACGGGATTCTCATCAATACGGCCGTGGGAAACCCAACCGTGCCGTTTACAGAGGTCTTGGGAATAGGCGAGTTTCAAGGCAAATGGGGAGGCTTCAATATTCACTGCCTTTATAAGGGGATAAGGATTCCCTTCTTCTCCCACACCTTCTTTCCCCGCCCTTCCGATCTTGAGCTCCAGCGCCCAAGTTCTCATCTTCTTCCCACTCAAGCTAGCACTCAACCATATCCGGATCCGGAGGTCAGGGCAAGTGCATGGCCTCCTCCATTAAGGAGAAGGATATTACTGAGCTTCGGGCGGCCGGGTACTTGGCGAAGGAAATCGCCCACCGCCTTCCAGCCCGGGGGAAAATCGTCCCCACGCCAAAGCCCAACGAGAGGGTTGTATTTATCCCTCATTTCTTCTGTGGGCTAGGGTTTCCTCTCCACCCTTTCATCCGCGGGCTGATGTACTACTACGGGATAGACTTTCATGATCTATCTCCGAACTCTTTCCTCAACATCTCGGCGTTCATTGCCGTGTGTGAGGCCTTCCTCCGCATTCAACCCCACTTCAGGCTGTGGCTCAAGGTCTTCAACGTGAAGCCGAAGGTGGTGGATGGCCAGCACGAGGAGTGCGGAGGGGCCATCGTGAGTAAGCTGTCCAATGTCTCCTGGCCGAAAGGCACTTTCGTGGAGACTGTCAAGGAATGGCAGAAACAATGGTTCTACATTACAGAACCCCATGGCACCAACTGGGCCGCGACTGCCTAATTCAACCCCGGTGCCCCAATGTGGCTCACCTCATGGGTCGAGAAGAGCCCGAACTGGTGTTCGTCAGATGAGCTGATAGCACTGCAGACGTGCGTTCAAAGTATGGTGGACAAGGATGTCAAACTTGTCGATATAATCCAGGTGATGCTAGTTCGCCGGATTCTTCCGTGTCAAAGCCGAAGCCCCCCTCTATGGAAGTTCAATCCGAAGAAGCACCACACTCTCAAGAGGCTCTTCGAGACCACTCACGAAGGCGCCTGGAAGTGCTCTTTAAGGGCAACTAGAAGCCGCCCGCCATAGATTCAGACCGCGGACACGACATTAACCATCTCGCCGGCGAGGTATGTTTATTTTTTAACGCATCCCCTACTTGTCTGTTTGGAGGATGATGTCTGAGCTTTCATCATTGCTTCTTCAAGACTGGATGGTGAGGGCAAAGAAGATCCGGTGTCCGGCTCCGCTGCCTGAAGAACCAGTAATCCCGCGTTTAGCGAAGATGCTGGTGCCGACACCCTATAAGGCGCCGGAGAAGAAGGCCAAGGGGGCCAAAAGTGGCCCCCGTCGCAAGGGTGCTTCGTACGTGACGTCCGAAGATGAAGAGACCCATTCCTCCGTCACTGAGGACGACGACAAGGAAGGGGAGGAGGAGGAGGAGAACAACCCCCCCCCCCTGAGGAGGGAAAGAACAAGATTACGGCTTCCACGAATCTGGAGGTGGGAATGGCCAAGAAGGGGAAGAGCGCCCTTGCGGTCAACACCGCATGGGACGTTGGCAGCAGTCCGGAGCGACACCCCCGCACTAAGCCCCGGGCCGCATGGTAAGTGCTAAGACTCGTACATGACCATAGATCTAACCCTTCCTCCTTGTCGTATTGACGTGATCAGTCATGTTATTACAGTCCGGCCCACGACAGCTCCTAGCGATCCTCATCAAGAGTTTCGTTGGACCCAAGGGAGATGGCCAGCGAGACACCGCCAGCCGCTTACTCTCCCAAGGCCAAAGGGGACGATGAGGTGCTCTCCCAACGGCCCTTCTCAGGCCAGGGAGAGTCTCGAGAAGCGCCCGAAGGCGAAGCCCCCGTCACCGAACACCAGGGGGAACCAATCCCCCGGGAGACTGGGAAGAAGGGCCGTACTCAGTTCGGCCCTCAACCAGACTTGATTCCGGAGACCGATACGGCTCCGGAATCCGGCACGCCACCTCCTTCAAAAGATGGGGGTATGCCTATTCCACCGGTGACCCCTGTCCAACCAGGGGCACCAGATGATTTGCTGGAAGCGCTACGAGGCGCTTCCATTGTGGATGAGCATCGTGTTCTTTTGGGCATGGTGATTGAAAGGGTTTAGTCTGCCAAGAGTGGACTAACCGAAGCCTGCAACAGCCTGCTGACAGGTTTCGAGGTAGGCGACGCAAAAAGAGAACATCCCCGTATAAACAGTAGCCCCTGAGACACTGTCCGGTGTTCGGAAAAGAAAAGCCGAACAGAGGATCATTCATGTATTGCAGGGGACTAACTAAATTTGTCTGGAATGCGAATGTAGGCGTCACTGCTGGCCACAGGCTCACGTGTTGCAGAAGTCTCCAAACTTAAGCAGAGACTGGAGCAGGCCGAGGAGGAGCTCGGCCAGGTGAAGAGGCAGCTCTAGGAGAATCAAGGTATGTAATAACCCAGGAAGTACTTAAAAAGAGTGGGATTATATGTATTGACCGAAGTCTCTTGATATAAATAGGGGCAACGACCGAGGTCGAGGCCCTGAAAAAGGCCCTGGGCGAAGCCGAGGAGAAGGCCGTCAAGGAGCAGGCTGCCCGTAAGAAGCTCAAGGCCCGGGTCGGCAAGGTACAACAAGAGCTCCGCAACGCGGTGAAGAAGCGCGAGACCTTGGAGCGTGACATGTCGGCCAAAGAGGCCGAACTCTCCAAGGCTCGTCAGAGCGCGGAGACGGCCCGGAACGAGGCCCGGGGCGCCCTCCAAGAGGTGCAGGAGGTGAGGAAGATTGCGGCGGGTAAGGCATTTAGTATGCAAAGCAAATATGTGGAGAGGAGGTATCTTTTACTATCCCGGATTCGGAGTTCTCCAGGGGCTTTTGCTGATTTGCCGCGAAGTGTGTCCGACACCGCAGAGTTCTTCCGAGCCGAAGAAGGGAGTTCTACAGAGAAGCTATTCTGGTCGCAATATCTTGTGCCAGAGCATCACGTGTCCTTCACCGATCAGCTGAAACAGCTGGTGGAGCTGCATAGGGTGGCCGAACTAGCCATGAAGGATTTGATAATCCGGCTGTGGCCAGCCGAAGCTATGCCCGGCAGCTACTTCGGACTCATGAGGCGGATGGTGGACGTTTGTCCTCGGCTGGATATCGTCAAGCCATCGGCCTGTATTGAGGGTGCTCGTATGGCCTTCACCCGTTGCAAGATGTGGTGGGCGAAGATGAATGTCGTCGATCTGGCCCGAGGGCCGCCAGAGGGCAAGGAGCACCGCACACCCGAGCGCTATTTCGCGGATGTCCTGGAGGGGTCTCGTATTGTCGCAGCGCAGTGTGGGCAGGACATTATTTTCGAATGAATACATTCATGTTGTCCTTGCCTTGTATGATGAAACAGAGTCAGTTTGTAATGTAATTTTTGTTATGTTTTAATTTTTTCCTCCTGTGTGGCCGTGTTATATGGAATCTGAGGGTTGGCCAGTCGTCGGCTTCTGCCCCCACGTGGGTATTACGGGGGTGTTCGGGATGGAATCTAAACAATCTTGATCCAATTGTATGGTCCTTGACGGAGTTGTTTAGCGCAATGAACCAGGCAATTAGACTATGTGGCTTAAACACCCTCACTTAACCATAGGAGTTTTACAATAAAACATAGGCGCAGCCCCGAGTTTTCAAACCAGAGTGCTATGAGCGTCTGATCGGGAAGTACCGATCATTTGCATAATGCGGAAAAAAATCTCTAACGATTTCCAACCTCTCGAACAGCTGACCGGCTCTCGCCGTATCATGACAGTCTGTTTTTGGCTTTCTCTACTGAGGTGCTCCTTTGGATAAACCAGGGCACAATCGCAGCAGTTCTCCCTTTACTACCTTAGCCGATATAGCGGAACGTAAGGTAGCAAGCACAGGAGCCGGACAACCCAACTATTGACCAAAGACATGATTCAGAGCCAATGCATATAATGCTAAATTCGGGGTGCCGAACTGAAAAGTGTTCAAAATTTTATCGCCATGTTGTGGGGTACTATAAAGCCCCTGGCAAATATGAAACGTACCAAAGCGTACATATGCTAAAAGATAAATTATTAAAGGAAAACAGAAAGAACGCAGAGGAGATATCTTGGGCCCTTAAACTTGAGCCACGAGCTGTTTCCATTATAATCGGATTAATGCGTCAAAGTGCATTAATACAAATAGTGGGATAAGCAGCCGGCTGTTTAACATGCCATGACCAGAGGCGAGCTGCGTGTGGGTCCTGACAATAGGTAGAGTGACCTCTAGAACTTCAGCTATACGTTTGTGCTTCTTGCCATTCTGGTGTTTTTATCCTTTTACAGGACTGATAATTAGGTCGTCCAAGAAGGCCTATGTAAAAGAAACCTGAAAAGGAAAAAGGAAATAGTAAAAGTATTTGTGTGTCCGGGATCGGTCAAGCCAAACTGTGGATCATAAGATTTCCGTGCCTCCGTCGATGCCCATGGAATTTTGAGTGCGTAATTATGTATGCGTGGTACGAATGCCACTGCGTGATCGGGGCTGGGACGGAGGCCAAATTGCTAGTCGAGCTCTTGATGAGCCGCGCTGTCCTGGTGCAGCGCAGTCCGGACCCTCTTTATGATGTCCCAGGGCTCGGCAGCCGGATTACGGTTCTGCTTGAAAAGGCCACTCTGGACTTCTGCTGCTAGGGCTGTGGTGTGCTCCTCTGTTCGGAGGGAGTGTTCCGTGTTTTCGTTGACCGTTATGACGCCGCGTGGACCGGGCATCTTGAGCTTAAGATAAGCATAGTGTGGCACCGCATTGAACCAAGCGAATGCCGTTCGTCCGAGCAGTGCGTGATAACCACTGCGGAATGGGTGCCAGGACCCCGATTCCAAGTCACATCGATCTAGCCGGTAACACCTCATATCACTTTGCGGCCTCACGCACGGTATTCCCACGGGTGTTGCCTTACCATGGCCCAGGACCGTTTACGCCTTGTGGCTCACGTATATGATGGTGTCGCAAGCATCTATATGACAGAGAACCCGGGCCGACATGACTAGTCGTGAACCCAAAGTGGCACTAACTTACGGGGATAGGCATACATGAATCAACATCGAGCATGTCGGTCAGCAGCGTGCGAATCCGGGCTATAACACTGGGCTAACAGGACTCCGGTGAACCGGGCTGTAGCAGGCTAGGCAGGACTCCGGATGTCACGCGTGACATTTCCCCGAAGGAACAGACACATGAACGAAGTGAATCACATGCCGCGATCAAGTGTTAGGAGCGGTAGTCTTTGGGCTAGCAGGACTCCGGTGAACAGGGCTGTAGCGGACTACTATGGCCCATGGAAGCACAAGACTACATTTCCCCATAATAGAGGCTACCAAGGATAAACAACTAGGTTGTCGGATCCCACACATACCGAGCATTTCAATCATACACACAATATGCCCGATATGTGCAAATACAACATGGCATCACAACAAGACTCTACGACTTAGAGTATTTATTCATTAGGCTCCGAGGAGCCAAGTATTACAATCATGGTCTCATGACCCAACATACAAAGCATACAAGCATCGAGCGGAAGCACAAACATGTCTGAGTACAGACAACTACAAATGAAAAAGCCTGAGAAGCCTGACTATCTACAAGACCCTCCCAAGGGTACAAGATCATAGCTGAGGTAACAAGCTAAACGTCGAAGTCCACGCGGAACTACTGGCGAGACTGAAGTCTCTCTGCAAAACATAGAATAAGCAAACGTGAGTACAAATGTACCCAGCAAGACTTACATCAGAACTATCTACATATGCATCGGTATCAACAAAGGGGTGGTGGAGTTTAACTACAGCAAGCCAGCTTTGACTCAGTGGCTAACCTGAACTACGACTGCAAGCAACTCTTTTGAGTTGGCGCACACAAGTCCACATATTCACCATATCAATACACCACTATGGATCCGCTCCCGTCTCCCTACGAGAACGCCATCCATAACACTCACGCTTATCTTGCGAGTTTTAGAGTATCCACTTTCACTTGTCTATGGACTGTACAGGCAACCCAGAAGTCCTTTACCGCGGACACGGCTATTCGAATAGATGATGTTAACCCTGCAGGGGTGTACTTCTTCACACACGCTCTCACCACTTACCACCATGTACACATCGTGTATCTCGGCAACCTTCAAGCGGAAGCCTGGCAAGGGAGTCAGCGACGACCTGACTAACCACACAAGTCTCTAGTCCAGGTTTATTGCCTATTTGGGTTCCATCCAAAAGGAGATCCGGTCGGGGTGTCGCTCACGGCCCCAAACGGTATGTGCAGGGTTCCCAAGCCAACCTCGACGGATGGATCTACGCTTGGCACACCGTGCCACGATGCCTAGTCTGTCCCAAGCCCACATGTACAGGGTACCACTTGGTAGACTACTAACACAACCTACAAACACCAGAAACTAGTTGCAACTCCTGGACTGAGATCAGGTTGATTAGTAAGCCGAGAAGGGCACTTAAGCATTCCAATGCATGGTAGTAGTTGTTCATGGATCACAAACACAGAACTCAGTTCCTGAGGACGGCTTCAATGAGACAACCCACCATGTACTCCTACGTGGCCTCTCACCGATACCTTTACCAAATCGTGTTCACACACTTAGATCACAATAGTAGGACATGTTCACACACCTCTAATTCATCCCCGATGAATCAGACCTGACTCAACTGTAAGCAGTAGTAGGCATGACAAACAAGCATGAATGAGTAGGCACATCAGGGCTCGAACAACTCCTACTCATGCTAGTGGGTTTCATCTATTTACTGTGGCAATGACAGGTCATGCAGAGGAAAGGGGTTCAACTACCGCAACATGTAACAGTTGAATCGTTCTTGTCCTAATGCAGTAAAAGAGAGAAGGAGCGAGAGAGTGGGATTGTATCGGAATGAACAAAGGGGGTTTTGCTTGTGAAGATAGTATAGCTCTTCATCGGTGTCATCGATCACATCGTCGAAACAGCATCTACTAAGAGGGGGCAATTACCGACAACAGAGAGAAACACAATCAATGCAACGCGAAAATATGATGCATGATCATGACATGGCAAAATACTGTGGTTTGAGCTAATGCAGCTATCAACGGTTAAATGAAGTTGGTTTGAACCCGTGGTTCAAATTCAAACTCCACATGTGATTTATTAAATGCCATTTAGTTGAATTTTCCTAAACAGTAGCCAAAAGTTGTTCTAACATGCATGAAAATGGTACAGATGGAAATATTTGATTTTTCTGATCATTTTTCATATATAAATTATTTCATTTGGAGTTATTGTTGAATTTCTATGAATTTTTGAAGTTTATAACACTTTCTGAAATTTCCTGGATTATTTTAAAACTAGAAAATGATTAACTGCGTCAGCATGCAATCATGTTGACATCAGCAGGTCAAAGGCGCCAGCCCAGGTCAAACCAGACCAGTGGGGTCCACTGGTCAGTGACTCGGGGTCATCAGTGTCACGGACAGGTGGGTCCGGTCAATGGCCACGTCAGCAGGGTCAACTCTGACTGGGGGGGCCACCGTTGTTAGTTAAAACTAATCAGAAACTAAAGTATTGTTAATTAAGGTCATGGGGCCCATATGTCGGTGTCCTTTGGAGGGTTAATTA